>CM042011.1:125703251-125915751 GCA_023525715.1 Cichorium intybus | reverse complement strand
GGTAGTGATGTTATTCTTTGACCAGCCAATGCACTTTATCGGGAAATTAGTTACGGTAGCGGTGCCATCTACTGACATTAGCGTGTTATCTCTCCTGATTTCAACTCTATAAATAGCTGAGTTCTAGTACTTCAGAAAGGGAGGGCTTAACATCCCATGGTCATTCACGTCTCATTTGTCTTTCAGAGGGTTTCCATACCCTAGTTTCGTGCGTATACAACTCTAATTGGGGTTTTAGCCTTATTTCAGTGTTTAAGGAGTTCATAACCCTTCAGATTGCTCTAAGCACTGCTTTTTCTCTGATTTACATCTGGCAAGGAATCATTTGACTCCTGAACCAGATTTGTTTGTAGATCTAGACAAAATCGAGTTACAACTACGTTGTTTTGTTTTGAACATTTTGTTAAACATTTATTGTTTATGAATCTAAGTTATCATTTGGTTTTATCTATGAATTTTGATTGTTCAATCATTTGAATATGTGGATTCCCAACAATGGAAGCATAAATCCATTAGGGTTACTTTTGAGGATGTTCAAGATAAGATGATGAACGTGTTTTGAGTATTACTTTTGTGTCATTCAATTTTAGTTATCATTTGGTTTATAAATCTGATTTCTATCATGATAATTGAAGTTGGTTTCTAAAATTTGTTTGATTTTACAATTAAGATAGTGTATTGTCATTCACTAATCGTGTCCAGTCAAGAACTCAGGCGATCGGTTGAGTGGACATACATTATGTTGAACATGTGAATTTAAACATATAAATTTATATTTGGTAAGCGTAAGACATGGTATTGGTAAATCGCTGATTGTGTCGAATCCAAAAGTACTAAGACAGTTAGTAAAGTGACATATTGTGCGCCTAAGGTTATTGATTACAAATTAAGGTTTTCATAATTGGCACTTAAGGGGAGAAAAACACCCGATTCTTGATTATCCAATGCCGATCCGGAAGTATCCTATTTGGATCATTGATAGTTTTCGTTATAAATAGTTTTAGCATAAAGTTTATAGTATCTAACTTTAACAATGACATTATTGTTAGCTTGTATTTCTCTCACAAATTACTTAAGACAATACTTTTACCCTGAACTCCTTAGATTCAAACCTTACTTACCCTATTTAATAGTGGTATTGAGGTTTATTTTTGTTGCATCAACGACTGCGATCACAAAGCTTTGATACCAACTGTAACACCCCCTCGCCCAGGCAGTTATAAAAGCGTCTTTATGATAAAAAACATGTTTGGAGTTTAAACCGGCCAACCGTAAAAACACTACAAAAATTCGGTCCTAGAAATAATTTTAAAGTTTTTCAAAATATGGTTTTTCGTAAAGACAAAAGCGAGGGTGTAGCAATCTAATCAATAAGAAACAATTTAAAGCGAATGTGTGCTTTATACATCATCAATTGTAAATTTGACATCTTCTAATATCCAACACTAAGTCTGTCTTCAATCTTTTCTAAATCACTTAACCTAAACATATGTTAAATAAGAAACAATTTAACGCGAATGTGTGCTTTATACATCATCAATCGTAAATTTGACATCTTCTAATATCCAACACTAAGTCCGTCTTCAATCTTTTATAAATCACTTAACCTGAACATATGTTACATATAAGTCCGTCTTCAATCTTTTCTAAATCACTTAACCCCTGAACATATGTTAAAATATGTAGGTTAGGCTTAGGGAGCCTAGTGAGTATTACCGAGGTCAGCCTGTGGATAATTAGATAATTCAACACCTGAAGTTAAACCCCCTAAAATATTTTCAAAACTTCATTTTAAAATATCGGTAATCATTTCGATAGTGGAAAAATAAATAAACATTTTCATAAGTTTCATAATTAACATCATAATATGATGCAATGTGTGTTTGTGTGTGTGTGTGTGTGTATATATATATATATATATATATATATATATATATATATATATATATATATATATATATATATATATATATATATATATATATATATATATATATATATGGGAAAAAAAACATTTGAAGACATTCATATAACGATTTTCATAAATTTCATAATCAATATCATAATAGGATGCAATGTATATGCTTCTATATCCCAATAACTCAATTCACTCTCATAGTCCAACTCTTACACATCATTAAATGAGATGTGTCTCACATACTCTTTATAGGAGCTTGTTAAATATAAGTTTAATAAAAATAGAGGGGTTTAAATGTAAATATGTTTCATTTTAAAGAAAATAATTGTTAAATACAAAAATAATATCAATAATATTCAATATTGGTGTCAGGTTGACCGCATCACCGAGACCTTTCTAATGGTATAATTTGTGTTTTATAAAAATACGCATTTTGTAATAAATTAAACAAATCAATTGAATACGTATAAATATAAATTTATAAGGGTATAAAGTGTAAAATTGAATCACTAAAGTAGTGGATCCCGTAGAATAATTCAATTTCATAATTAAAGAATAAACGGTGCCCACATAATAATTCAATTCCATGATTAAATAAAAAGTGAGACTCACACAATAATTAATTACATGATTAAAAAAGAAGTGAAACTCGTACAATAATATAATTCTATTATTAAAGAAGTGGTAGGGACCACAAAAATAATTAATCTCCATGATTCAAATAGTGTCGGGTTTATGTAAATAATCATCTCAATAATTAAAGTAGTGGCGAGTTCCGCCAAATAATTTATCTCGTGATTAAGATAGTGGCGGAGCCTACACAAATAATTCATTTCCAATAAAATTGGTAGAAATATTTTATTTTTGTATTAAGAATATTTTTATATCGAAAAATATTTTATATTTATATTTTATCATAAAAAATAATTTAAGTATTTCGGTCTCAAAAGTAATTTCTTCTTTTCACTTTATTGAAATTTTATTTTTTAAAAACATTGTAATAAAAAAACATATATGAACAATTCCCTTTTAAAAAAAATTCATTTTATCTTTTCACGTTTTAAAAATCATTTTGATATAAAATGACAAAACTGTTTATAAATAATAACTTCATAAAAATTTACGTTTAAATATTTTTTTTAGTTTGTATTAAATAAATCCATAAATTTAAATACTTAAAGAAAAAATAGCTGCACCAAATATGCGGGTGCTACACATTGTCCAAACAAAAACACACAAATGAGCCTGAGCCTGAGCCTGAGCCTGAGCCTGAGCCTGAGCCTGAGCCTGAGCCTGAGCCTGAGCCTGAGCCTGAGCCTGAGCCTGAGCCTGAGCCTGAGCCTGAGCCTGAGCCTGAGCCTGAGCCTGAGCCTGAGCCTGAGCCTGAGCCTGAGCCTGAGCCTGAGCCTGAGCCTGAGCCTGAGCCTGAGCCTGAGCCTGAGCCTGAGCCTGAGCCTGAGCCTGAGCCTGAGCCTGAGCCTGAGCCTGAGCCTGAGCCTGAGCCTGAGCCTGAGCCCGAGCCCGAGCCTGAGCCTGAGCCTGAGCCTGAGCCTGAGCCTGAGCCTGAGCCTGAGCCTGAGCCTGAGCCTGAGCCTGAGCCTGAGCCTGAGCCTGAGCCTGAGCCTGAGCCTGAGCCTGAGCCTGAGCCTGAGCCTGAGCCTGAGCCTGAGCCTGAGCCTGAGCCTGAGCCTGAGCCTGAGCCTGAGCCTGAGCCTGAGCCTGAGCCTGAGCCTGAGCCTGAGCCTGAGCCTGAGCCTGAGCCTGAGCCTGAGCCTGAGCCTGAGCCTGAGCCTGAGCCTGAGCCTGAGCCTGAGCCTGAGCCTGAGCCTGAGCCTGAGCCTGAGCCTGAGCCTGAGCCTGAGCCTGAGCCTGAGCCTGAGCCTGAGCCTGAGCCTGAGCCTGAGCCTGAGCCTGAGCCTGAGCCTGAGCCTGAGCCTGAGCCTGAGCCTGAGCCTGAGCCTGAGCCTGAGCCTGAGCCTGAGCCTGAGCCTGAGCCTGAGCCTGAGCCTGAGCCTGAGCCTGAGCCTGAGCCTGAGCCTGAGCCTGAGCCTGAGCCTGAGCCTGAGCCTGAGCCTGAGCCTGAGCCTGAGCCTGAGCCTGAGCCTGAGCCTGAGCCTGAGCCTGAGCCTGAGCCTGAGCCTGAGCCTGAGCCTGAGCCTGAGCCTGAGCCTGAGCCTGAGCCTGAGCCTGAGCCTGAGCCTGAGCCTGAGCCTGCTCGGCTCGGGCTCGTTAATAAATATATAGGGCTCGGCTCGGGCTTGGCTCGTTACGAGCTTTATGGACCTAAGCTCGGCTCGAGCTCGTTAAGAAATACACAGGCTCGGCTCGGGCTCGTTAATAAATATATAGGGCTCGGCTCGGGCTTGGCTCGTTACGAGCTTTATGGACCTAAGCTCGGCTCGAGCTCGTTAAGAAATACACAGGCTCGGCTCGGGCTCGGGCTCGGGCTCGGGCTCGGGCTCGGCTCGTTTATATCTTAACAAGCCTAAACGAGCTTAAGCTCGGCTCGAGCTCGTTTACTCTAATACAGGAAAATAACAACTTACTTAATAACTTATATTCTAAAACATACAAAATATTATAAAACCCTAGGTCCCTAAATGATTAAATGATTAAATACTTTTTAATATATATATATATATATATATATATATATATATATATATATATATATATATATATATATATATATATATATATATATATATATATATATATATATATATATACACTACAAATAAAATTACATTTAGTGGCACAAAGTTTTAATGGCATTTTATTTTTGTGCTACTATAAAATACTTTTAGTGGCACTTTACATTTTATGACACTGTTTTTTCTATCTATTAGTGGCACTTTATATTTTGTGACACTAATTTCTATATCTATAATTAAAATATCACTAAACTTTATATAAATATATATCGATTCATCTAAATTTTTAAAACCCCCAAAACTAAAAACACTTAAAATGATTTCACATCCCTCCTCTTCCTTACACAGCGGGAAATGAAAAGACGAAATTCACAAATCCCGCTTCGAGTCTCTTTCTCACTTAGGTTCCGGAATGTGTTCTTCCCCAATCTCCATTGTTCCCTCCTCCTTCTTACCTAACGGGAATCGAAAAAAAATCTCTCTCCACTCAAGCGTCCTCTTTAACCTATCGGTCCACTTCTCTCCGCCGCTCACCCCTTGCTCCACCGGTCCGCTTCTCTCCGCCCTTGCTCCGCCGCCCAACCAGATCGTCCCCTGCTCCTTCATTGGTTAGCCCTTCTCTCATCCAGTTTTGTCCTGATGCTTCTGCGGGAAAAAGAAGGTCTTCGCTTTACTCCGTCTTATGGCGACAAGAGAAGCAGAAGATGCAACAAAACCTTTGATGGTGGGTGAAGAATTGGAAGAGGACGACGAACATGATTCAAAAGAGGCGGTGTTTCAGAGATACTTTCTACTAGAATGCGTCAAGTCTATCCTCGACGACATTATTTCCAATTGGCGAGTAGTAGATCTCTCATCGGCCCACAAGATCCGATCAATTGTATGTTTCAGTTACTCATTCGCATTTCAGATTTCTGTTACGTACTATCGGAATGCGATTGAAGCTTTTTTAGCTCTAATATTAAACTGATCCTATCACCTATTTATGTTATGGAAAGAGTCCTTAACATTATTAGAACTGACGTTATGTTGATAGCATTTTTTATTATTTAGTTGGTTTTTTATGTTCTATCAGAGAACTTTTGTCACTGTATGAACACGAGGTGCATTTTATATCTCCGGTTACTCATTCGCATTTCAAATTTCTATCGACTAGTGTTCAATATTGGAATAGAATCTTGCTTGGTTTGAATTTGAATTGAGATTTCACCTGTTCATCTTAGGAAGAAATTGATAACTTTATTTGAAGGAATACTATTTTGGTAGTTGGTAGCAACTTAGTTTGAATGTTAGTGGCGTTGATGATAGTGTTTTGATGTCTAATTGGAGAATTATCACTGGTTGAAAAAAATATTGCATTGTTTCTTCTATTACTCATTAGCATTTCATATCTATGTTGCTTTTTACACAGGTGGACAAATATCAGGAACAAGGACAACGACTAGAACCATACCTGGAGACCATAATTTCTCCCCTGATGCAAATTGTTCGTTCTAGGTTTTATTCATCTGGATTATAATAGTAGTTAAGCTTTATTATTTATTCTAATACAAATTCTATTTATTTTTCAGGTTTATTGAATGGACTCATGACTTGGGGACAAATATTTATTCTAATACAAATTCTAGTTTTGGTTATTCGTCTAACAATGAAAATATTAGTTGCTACCAGATTAACATTGTCGTATAAATGCATAACACTCCTTTTAATGAGTCTGTGAATTTTAGGATAAAGGTACCAAATACAATGGTTTTTTTGCATTTATATAGTCATAATTAACTAAAGTTTCTCAATCTTGCAAACTATAATGATTTTTTTTTTACTTTTTTTGCAGGAACGAACCTAAAATTACAACAAAGATCAAAGGCAGATTGTTAGTGATCGAAATAGGCATGAAATAGAAACCCGCATCCAGGTTCTTCAGGTTGGCGATTTAGATGATTACGGGTTAGTCGGTTTTGGTTTGGCCACTACTGTAAACATGTGAGAACTTACTACTTTGGCCACTACTTGGGAAAAGAATCAAGAAACTAGAAGTACTCTGAATAAAAGAATTATTAGTTTCCATGACTGAAATGAAAACATTTAACCATGTGCTAAAATTGTGTCTTGCCTAACCAGATTATCACTTTTCACACTATTTGTGATGAGAATAAATTTGAAGTCGACCATATTTTACAATTATACTCACCTTTCTCCTTAATAATGTTAGGAGTGGTTATGCCATAAAAGAATTATTAGAACTGCTTGTAAGTATTCCTTTGTGCTTCTATTTGCAGCTGTAAATGTCTCTGTTTCTTTGAGGGAAAACACTTGGACTGCTCATATTATTATAAAGGTAACAACACATTCTCATATGTCATTCATACATTGCTAACTGTATTATAAAGGCTTCATTTTAATTGTTTAAATGTTATTATTTTTAAGAATAAGTAAAGTATATGATTCATGGAAAGCAAGATTAATCAACTGTTTCTACATTATCTCGAAACCAAGCTACTCTTGGAGTTTTCAGGTAATAAAGAAAAAATACTTTATTTTATTTGATATTTTTATATCTTTTTTTAATTACGATTGTTTATGGATCAAACATGGGTTTCTGATAGATTTTCTATTGCATGTTGCGGTTGTTGGGTTTATGGGTGGAGCTGTCATTACAATTGCACTTCAACAACTCAAGGGCATTATTGGAATTCCAAGTAAACATTTCACGAAAGATACTTATGTTATTTCTATAATGAAATCAGTTTTTGGAGCCGTTCATCATTGGGTGAGTTTTTATTTCTTAATAAATATTTGTCCCCAAGTAAATGTAATTTTATTGTATGATCTGCAAATTTAAGGTTTCTTATGTTTCAAACATTTTCTTAAAAACAGATTTATTAGCAAGGGCTACAAACTAGTTGGATGTGGACCAGCTTTACCAAATCTTTAGATTTCTAAAGATGATCTTACTAAGATTGTGGATACTAGTGATGAATGGATCACAAAGCTCTTCAAATGGCAGAAGTTAGGTTATATTTATAGAGCTGTGAGAGTGGCAATCTAGCATTGGCAAATGATGAACATAAAAACTATATTTTAGAAAGGTTGAATATAATGTAATTTACAGGATTTAATTTATGTTGAACATAACAATGTACTTTTATTTTGTTTATTGTTGCATTTAAATATAATATATCTTTAAAATAATAAATAGTTTGTGGGATATTCAGTAGTAATGAAATAATATTTATTTTAGCAATTAAATAGTAGAATAATATTTATTTTAACAATTAAATAGTGGCATAAAAATTGTGCCACTAAAGCCTAAAAGTGATATAGCGGCATAATAGAAAAGTGCCACTAAAAACCAATAATGCTGCAGCGGCACAACCGAAAAGTGCCACTAAATGTCTTTAGTGGCAGCGCTTTTAGTGGCATATTTTTTTGTGCCGCTGATTCTCTAGGAGGCCTTTAGTGGCATTTTTTCGGTTTTTAGTGGCACTTTTTCTGTGCCATTAAATGTAATTTTATTTGTAGTGATAGTTAGAATATATTATAAACTGTAATTATTGTGTGGACCTAAGACCCAATCACATCCTAGAAGCAGCCAAGGGTAGTATAGTAATTTTTCATTTTCATTAAATAATATCCAAAATTAAATTCCTATAATTAAGGATGTAACCTATAATTAGGGAAAATCAGTTACATTCCCTATTAATCCTCAAATCCGCCATCTTCCAGCTTCCAAAACTACATCTGATCGCAAGAAAACGTGTTCATCATCATCTTCGTTCATGTTCATAACATCCTTCAACCTCGAAATCGTTAGAAACCATCATCGATCATGATCACGATCACGATCACGATCACGATCACGATCACGATCACGATCACGATCACGTAATTGAGATATCATTCTAGTCTCTACCAGCACCATCATTGATCACGCTCTCCACAATAACCGATTCATTCATCCCGATTCTTCAAATCGTTACCAGAATACGTAGTGGCAAAGTTGGCTTCATGCTCCACTTCAAGGTAATTGCGATCAGATCTTTTGATTTCAAACTCATTTGTTTATGTTTTTCGATAATTTTATCAATGTTTTCAATGGTATTGTCTGTATTTTCTTGTAGTTTAATTTTGTTAGGGTTTTGCAGGTTGAAAAGGTAGGGTTTTAATGTCGATTTTTTTATAGGTACATTTCCAGATCTGAAGCACACATGTTAAAACCATAGTTCGTGAATGCTGATTTGAGTGAATGTATCCTTTCTGTACAGAATTAAGTCCATTAAATGAATGAGAATAAAGAGAGCCGACATGTGGTTTTTTCCTTGGATTTCAATTCAAACTTGGGGTTAGACACAGACATAGAAGAGAAAAGAGGATCGAGTATTCATCTTGTTTCCCCAGTTCTACATTATTTTTTTATACAATTCTATCATTCTTATTAGATATCATATTTGAATGTCATTCTCACATTCTGCTAGAATGGACATTTCAGAATGTTATTCTTTAATAGTTTTATTTTCTGGATGTATTTTAGTTCAAAGAATTGTATTCTTTTGTTGTATTTTAGTTCAAATAATTCTATTAGTTTGATGTATTTTAGTTCATAGGATGCTTTTTCTATGACATTCTGTCAATAAAATGTTTTTTTGAATGTTATTCTGCCAGAATGGTTATTTTAGAATGATTATTTTGCCAAGAATGATGTTTTTTTGAATATTATTCTGCCAGAATGGTTACTCTGCCAAGAATGATGTTTTTCAAAATGGTTATTTTAGAATGATTATTTTAGTTCAAATAATTCTATTAGTTTGATGTTTTTTGAATGTTATTCTGCCAGAATGGTTATTTTGGCAAGAAATATGTTTTTTAGAATGTCATTCTGCTAAGAATGCATATTTCAAAATGTTATTCTTTTAGAATGTTATTCATTTGACCTTTTTTTGTTCATAAAATTTTTTTTCCATATGACATTCTACAAGAATGATTTTTTTGGAAGAAAAAAACGATTCTTTAAAAAAATGACAGATATTTTGAAGAATAAATCAAAAAATTCTGTTAAGAATGTAAGATTTATTGAAAAAATATATTTATTTCGAAATAAGTTGTTTTTATTTAATACATTTAATGATCTTTCCTAAAAATCAGTAGTTTCTTTTTTTTTTTTCTCTAAACAAAATCCCTAATTTACCATTTTGTAACCGATTTTAAAATAATCATTTAATAATATAATAGATAATTACAATAATACCATTTTGATCAAGACCGTTGATATTTCTAATCCTACGCATCAGAATTGGTCTTACGTCCACACAATAATTGTTGATCTTAATATAACCTAGCCCTATATATATATATATATATATATATATATATATATATATATATATATATATATATATATATATATATATATATATATATATATATATATATATATATATATATATATATATATATAGAGTTAGGATCAAATGTGGATTACAATTATTGTGTGAATGTATGAGTAAATATGAAGCGTCCGATTGAAATGATCTACGGTATTAGATTCAGGGGCTTCAAACGTAAATATACAAAACTTAATTAATCAATTTTTAAAAATTAAACCCCTGAAAAGGGTATTTTAGTCTATTAACCAAGAATTAAAAAAGGAAGTTCACTTATTATCTCCTAATTTGGTGGGATTTTATTAAATAATTGATTATATTATTAATTATTATAATAAATTTAAAAATATAATACCTAATTAGTAATTACAACAATTATATTAAAAAACTCATATTACGAATTTACTTTTACAAAACCACGATTTCATTCTAAAAGAATATTAGGAGCACTTTTAACCACGATTTTATTCTAAAAGAATATTAGAACTATTTATAATATAAACAAGAACATATACAAGATTCTTGAAGAATATACACGACATTCAATACTAAATAAGAATATATATAAAATTCCTGAAGAATATACATAAAATTCTATACAACAATATGAAATATATACCATATTCTTGAAGAATATATACCAACATTCTATACTAAACCACAAAAATATATAAAATATTTTTAAACCATCAGTCTTTTTGTTGTCTCCATTCTTAAAGAATGCTCTTTTTCAGTCTCTCATTTTTAAAGAATAACCTTATCATATTTTGGTTCCAATCTTTCATTCTTGCAGAATACAAGTGACTGTTCGAGGCACACACCCTCTTTTGATGATTGCTTTATGGAATTCAAATCCAAAACTTGTATCACCTTTCTTGAAGAAACCACCATTACATACCCATATAGATTCGAACACAAATCGTTGTTTTCTCTAGATTCATTAGTTATTTCATGGTATACATCCACTAAATCGTAAAACCTGTTCATATCAACCAAAGAATTTATCATTTTCATTAACACATATGGTGAATGGAAATACCAATTCTTGTCGAAATAATGTTATTATGTGGCTAATTAACTCTGTTTGTGATGATGGTGGCGATGTAGAGTAAAACTGTTTCAATGAAAATTGAAGGATGAGACGAATTTAAGGAGGTGAGGGAGACATACCTTGCCGAGCGATGATGGTGATGGTGAGTGAAAAGGTGCATAAAAGAGCATTATATGTTTATAACTTGGGAAGACGAAGATAATTCCATACAGTGAGCTCGACTACACCTTTGAAATTGACATGAACCCCTCCTACAGATGCGACTTGCGACTTGATTTCGTGATGGTGTAGACACCGTGAAGAAGAGAGAAACCGTGAATGAAGCCGGAGGAGAAAGAAAGACAGATGAGGGTTTACGGCCGACGAAATTCTTAGGGTTTACTGAATCATACGTATAAGAAGAGAGAGAGAGAGAGAGGGGGGAATGAGATAAAATTGGATGTGATTATTCAGTTACCATTTAAATCGGATTTTAATTAAAGAATAGAATATTCATGAATATTGAAATGCCGAAATTACCCCTTAAAAATGATTGGCTGAAATCGTCTCATACACTCACACAATATTTGGCCTCCATATATGAACCTACATCTATATATATATATATATATATATATATATATATATATATATATATATATATATATATATATATATATATATATATATATATATATATATATATATATATATATATATATATATATATATATATATATATATATATATATATATATATATATATATATATATATATATATATATATATATATATATATATATATATATATAGGGTCAGGATCTTGTGAGAACCCAAATATTCGTGAGATCTTGAGAACTCTTAAACTAATTTTTATTTTTCAACAAAAATGACTTAATGCATTAAGTCACTTATATTTAAGACCTTTTTTAAAAAAATTTGAAAAAAAAATATGCATATACGAAATGTGCATATGTGCATTTTTGTGCAAATGTGCATATGTGCACGTTTTGTGTATATGTGCATCTTCAAAAAAAATCGACTTTTTTTAAAGATTTTTTTTGACGAAATGTCTTATATATAAGCGACTTAATGCATTAAGTCACAATTTTGAAAAAAAAAATTATAGCCTAGGAGTTCTCAAGATCTCATGAATATATGAGTTCTCAAAAGAACCTAACTCTCTATATATATATATATATATATATATATATATATATATATATATATATATATATATATATATATATATATATATATATATATATATATATATATATATATATATATATATATATATATATATATATATATATATATATATATATATATATATATATATATATATATATATATATAGGCTCGTTTAGGGCTCGCGAGCCTAATCAAGCTTGGTGAGGCTCGGGCTCGTTTAATAAACGAGCCTTATATTTAAGCTCGGGCTCGGCTCGGGCTCGTTTAAAATCGGTCTCGAGCCGAGCTTTTATCAAGCCGGTTCCGGGTAGCTCACGAGCCGGCTCGGCTTATTTGCACCCCTACAAGTGGGACACCAAAAGGTAAATAGATCAGGAAGCAGAAGAGCCAACAAAATCATCAGGAAGAGCAACAAACACTCGAAGGTTCAATACAGAAGCCACTAGGAATCCTAAATCGGATAGATCGTCACCACCCATCAAGTCATCATATGTCTCCTTCATACGACGAAGTCGAATTGGGTCATAGAAGGAAAGTTTCTCGTTATCAATGCTCAGCCCGAACCTCTCGTTCATATGCCCACACCCTCAGAAGCACCCATAATCAAGACAAATAGCTTGAAGAGCGTTGTTCGCCTCCGCAAACTGAGAAGATTCAAACACACAGTCCACCATGCCCTTAATCCCTTACAAAAGCACCCAGATAAGATCGACATGTTTGTTGAAGAGCCTCTTTTTCCAATTCAACAATTGTTTGCCATGACCTAACGGCCCAGACTCTGGTTCGTCAATACGACTTGAAAGAGTGCCATTTTGCATTTCCAGATCAGACACTTTCCCACTCAACACTGTCTCGATAGTCTTATTCTCCAACTCTAAACCTGCAATCTTCTCATTCGTTAACACAATGTCATTTTCCATTACACCTTTCTCCTTCACCACATTCGCATGATCAATCCTCAATCTTTTTGCTAGTAGAAAGGAACCGGTGCTGAAACCCCATTACCATCCCAGAAACACTTCCAACATTTATTGAGAATGACTACAATATACCGGTAATAAACTTTACCTCATTCTGAAAATCGTGGTTATCCTGTTTAATGTTCCCACATTCTTCATACCGACTCATGATCTCAGCAACAAACGACATGGCCTCAACAAACTTCATTTTTGTCAGATTGCTCAAACGATCCCTACTAACACGACTAAGGTACTCAGTAATATCAGGAGGAGAAAAATTATCAAAAAAAAGTTTATGGCTGACTCGTCGTCCATGAGATTGTCATTGGCACGAATATCCTATTGGGGCCAAAGATTGGACCCATTGGATGACTCAGGTCATCATTAAAACGGGATGCCTTAATAGAAAGTTCGTCTACCAACCCAGACTCCCTCGAGGGCACCATCTCCCACATGATCCAATACAAGTTCCCTTCGAGGTGAACGTCCCCTGATAAAATACTGTAGCACGAAAGGAACCCGTTCACCGCATGCATAATAAAAAGTCATGGAAAAATAATTACAAATAGAAATAAATGTGACAAGCGCTAAGAGAACATCGGAACTTACTTGGAAGTTGAATAAAGAACGTTGGAATACGATTGAGTCGACGATAAAACAGGCCGATTCCGGCTAAAGTCAACACCGGTTTAGGAAACTTCCACCCCTTTACTGCCAAGCGGGGAATCTTCACAATAACTTCCATAATCTCGACAGTCTCTCAATGAAGATCATCTTTTACCATGTCGCGAGCACGAAAAGTATTGTGAAAAGTGAAACGATCCTCGTTAACCTAGAGAAATTCTGTTTCCAACCGTGTATGGAATCCGACAAACCATCAACTACGTTGGATTAATTGATTTTGATTTTGGATATACACGAGTTAGTATTTATCGGTTTATATTTTACTATTAGTTTGAATAGGATTAAGATTAGTTTATTAATTAGAATTGATAGGTTAGATTTGAATCTTCCAATTTTAGATATGATAGTTGTTTCACACGCTATATACAGCCTTATCCATGATAATAAATAATAGAGTTTAGTCCTTGTTTTTTTTTCTCCCACAGCAAGCGTAACTTTTCAGAGAGCTTTTCCTTTTTCTTCTTTCTGTCTCACACCTGCGTGATATACAAAAGAAACGCTGTGATTTTTTGCTTTAAATTCTACACTTGGTATCAGAGCACCCGGGTTCCGTTGAAGGGGGTGTGAATCGTTTTTGTTAGCGGGCGAAAAAAAAAACAGCTTCTACTCTTGATCATCCGTTCGTGTTGAAAAGAGACTAACCGGGGAGGTGCGTAAAAAAATGAACGAAAAGAATTCGTCAAAGCAGGCGGCTTTTGGATTTGGTTCGTTTTTGCAGGTGCAAGAAGACGGTAAAGCTTGGAGCTTGTTTTCTTGGTCGGTGGAAAAGTTCTCTTGGAACGGGTTTTGATCGGAAAAGAGTTGAAGATGTCAAAATAAATGGCAAAAGGAGAAGGTTCGATGTCGTATCAGGTTCCGATTTTGACTCCGACAAACTATCCGGTGTGGGCTGTCAAGGTGAAGTCAGTTATTGATGCATATGGGTTGTGGGAGACGGTCGAATCAAGAACTTTAGGTGCAGAACCGGATCTAAAGAAGTCTAAACAATCCCTCGCGTTTCTATTTCAAGCAATACCAGAAGAAATGGTCTTGCAAATGGCTAGTTACACTGATCCAAAACAAGTATGGGACGGTCTAAAAACGAGATATTTGGGAGTGGACCGGGTGAGAACAACTCGGCTTGCAACATTGAAAAGGGAGTTGGAAAGCTTACGCATGAAGGAGGGAGAAACCGTGGAAGATTTTGCAACCAAGTTGAGTGGTTTAGCTTCGAAAGCAAGGAGTCTCAGATATAGGGGTGAGCAACGGGCGGTTTCGCGGTTTCACGGGTTAGGCGGTTCGGGTTAGTCAGTTTGGGGACGAAGTCCAAACCGACCGTAAACTGGACCGTTTAAAAACGGGTTAAGCGGTTTGCGGTTTGGGCGGGTTTCGGTTTAGACGGTCCGGTTTGGTTTAACTCATTTAAGTAAAGCCTATGATAATCGTTGGTTTTGATAAACAAGGTTGAGGTTACTAGAAATTGAATACACGTTTGAAGGAATATATGCTTAATAGAAAACATCACAATTCATGATTCCAACACGTTGAAGAAATGATGCCATGTATACTCTATCGGGATACAAATGAATCTGGTCGAATTGTTTCCTACCATTGTAGAATAATGTAAAAATGGTTCGAATACATAAGAAAATTAGAAAAAACTTGTATATTAATTAATCAACTTCCGCGTATCCTTTTGTTTGATAGCAGATAAGAAAAAAAAATCTTTTAAATTCATGACCTTCAAGATCATAGCGACTTCGATAATACACAAAAACAATTATTTTAAAATGCATATAAAATATATTTAAACGGTTTTCGGGCGGGCACCGTATTATTTTGACCAAACCGTAAACCGCTTAAACCGATCATTCAAACCGTTAACCGAACCGTTAACCATTTAACCCGAAACCGCAAACCGTATAAGGTTCGGTTCGGGCGGTTTCGCGGTTTAAGTCGATTAACACTCACCCCTACTCGGATACGAACTTGAAGAAGTGGACTTGGTGAAGAGGCTACTCGATTCTATGCCTAAGTCCTTTCTTCAAATTGTGGCGTCAATTGAGCAATGCTTTGACTTGGATTCGATGCTTTTTGATGAGGCGTTGGTAGATTGAAAGCATATGAGGAGCGAATAAAAGGAACGGAGAAAACGGAGGACGTTCAAAGTGGTTTGTTGTTGACTAGTGAAGAAAAATCGCATGTTTGTAAGCATTGTGGCAGCGGAGGTTCAAATCGGGATGACTTTGGGCGTAGCCAGGGAAGAGGTCTGGGATCCGGGAAAAGTCGGGATGGTAACGAGCTTGTCCGGGATAAAAGTCACGTTAAATGTTATAAATGTGGTGAGCTTGGTCACTATATCAACGAGTGTCCTAAGTGGGAGAAGCAAGAAGCAAATCTGATCGAAGAAGACGAGCCGGCATTGCTGTAAGCAAGTGGTATGATCAAATCAATTAAGGGGGTGATTGTTGGATTAATTGATTTTGATTTTGGATATACACGAGTTAATATTTATCGGTTTATATTTTACTATTAGTTTGAATAGGATTAGGATTAGTTTATTAATAGTTTATTAATTAGAATTGATAGGTTAGATTTGAATCTTCCAATTTTAGATATGATAGTTGTTTCACAGGCTATATAAAGCCTTTATCCATGATAATATATAATAGAGTTTAGTCCTTGTTTTTTTCTCCCACAGCAAGCGTAACTTTTCAGAGAGCTTTTCCTTTTTCTTCTTTCTGTCTCACACCTGCGTGATATACAAAAGAAAGGCTGTTATTTTTTGCTTTAAATTCTACAAACTACACTAGTGCACCAGGCATGAAAAGTGAACCACCCACACCTCCTGCAAATCCAAAAATAGCGACAGAAAAGATAAATAATGGGAGAAACCCCGATGACGTAGCATATAAGTTCATAGAAAATGACATTCAAAACAACATTCAGTTTCAATTGGGTCGATTGTGTATGACAAAACTCAGTGACATGCCCAAAAAGGTAGAAGGGGTATGAAACAACTGACCTCGAAAAAAATACGTATATAAACCTATTTTTTCTCAAGGAGGATTGTTAATGGTAACTACCAGCAACGACATCACAACACCGTCCTCCTCAACTAGATGGTATTTACCAACAAGAGCCTGGAAATCGTGAGAAGGAAGAGTAAAAAAAAGACATACCTATAGGGAGCGTCATGGACGAAGAAAGATTTAAGAAAAATGACGAAGAAAAGGGAGAAAGAAGAAGACAATAAATAGGGATTTATATATTAAATATGCAAGATAATGACTTGGGAAACTATGTAGGAAGTCGTAAGGCGCCGAGGGCTATAATTACGCCTAATTATATAACTCATACAATTACCAAAGTAGAGTGGAGTTCACACGCGTTACATTTGATATAAGAAACGTTTTCCATATTTTTAAGTTAAAACTGCTTTACCCCGACGGTAAAGTGTGCGACTTATACGCTGAAGGTCGCGGGTTCGCTTCTAGCATAACTGACTTTCTTATTTTTGCTTCCTTTTCTCTTTTTCTTTTGCTTTCTTTTTTGCATTCTTATTTCCTTCTTTTTTTATTTTGTTACATAAATGTGTAATCTTTTTTGCTTTATTTTTTCCCTCTTTTTTTCTTTTGCTTTCTTTTTTCCTTTTTTTTTTGCATTCTTATTATCTTCTTTTTTTATTTTGTTACGTAAATGTGTAATCTTTTTTGCTTTTTTTTCCTTCTTTTTTTCTTTTGCTTTATTATTTCCTTCTTTTTTATTTTGTTACGTAAATATGTAATCTTTTTTGCTGACACGGTAATTTATACATTGAGATATATAGTGATTGTTGTCATGCTTTATATTTAAATAAAAATAGTTTTTTATTATCAAGCCAATCAATATGGAAATGACTTTAACAAATCTAAATTAAAATCTATGTAATAAAATCATCTAATGTTTTATAAAATTTTTGATATTTAACTTGCAAATTTTAACAGTATTTACGACTTTGTTTTATATCAAACTTTTGAATTACTTTATTCGGTTGAAAACGTTAGATTTAGAACCCGCTGCAACGCGCGGGGAAAGCCTTCTAGTTACTAACTTGTGGAAACCGAAAATACGCCTCAAACTTCCTTTAAGTCTAAATATATGTGACTCACCTGGTGCCGTAACGCACCCGAACTGGGGGCTATTGGGGTACCACTTGTTACGACCCATCAAAACTGGACCATCAATATAAGTTTATACGGATAGACAGTCTGGATACACAAACTAAGCAATCCGGAAACAAAAACAATAGCACAAGAAAACTCATTATGGTTCGGATAAAAGAGAGATCGAGGCGTCCTCCAAAAACGTGTACAACAAAATTGGATGGCAAATCTTCATAATGCGCTAAGGACCACGAGTGCCATTTTATATACACAAAGGTACAAAAGAACCTTCTAAACAAGTAACACAATGACCATTGTCAAATCCTTAGCCCATACCAAGGATGGTAAAAATGGCAAGGTGCAACACACACAAAGAACACAAGTCACTCAACATCTTCTAAATTCAATCACATACCAATACGTCGACCCGATATCTTAACTTAGGCATCAAAGAGTATTATCATAAGCAATCATGTAATACTTCTCGCCTATTTTTTCCATGGACCCTTATTTTGAAGCTATTCTTTACTTAACAAACGCTACATAGAGAATCCACAAAAGAAGGAATCCGCCCGGTAGCATCAGACCCATGATTCTAGATAGCTCGTAAGCTTAAAGTATTGAAGTGTGATCATGCATTGCATACATATCATCCTATATAAAGCTTGTTATGATAAAAGATTTTGATAAAAGTTTTATAAAGTTTTATGTGTCCAAAACCCATGTAACTCACGAGACGTTTTTGTCTTACATGTTGTATCTTTAAATGCCATTTATTTGAGGACCATATTACTTAGCTTTAGATAAATGAGTTGAAGAGTATAGAAGTTGCTCGAGGCTTATAGATAGTAGTGATGACTTTAAGATAATTTGTCTCCCTGTCGACATAGTTATGCCCTGGTACCGAGGGAGAGTTTATTTTAGGTTTAGTAACACCCGTGTAATTATATTGTAATTTTTTTAGTATGTCATGAATTTTATTTTGTGCTAATTTTAGGGTCATGCCAGTATAGATTTATTTAGTTTCCCAAATGTAATGCCAATTTTTTAGTAGAAATGTTAAAAAAAATTAGACTGAGTTGACTCTGATCGTTCTCAGTTGCAATTAGAACGTATTTTTCACTATCTTCTTGATGTCCCAAATACGATATAAAAGGTCAGGTTACTTGTGAGATGTCTACTTAATTCTTAATTGGACTTTTAAAGCTTACACATTCTATTAGGATGCTTAGGATATACAAAAATCCTAGGTTGTGTCATAAACACATCCTCAATAAGCTTACCATTTAAGAAAGAAATTTTTACATCCATTTTCCATATTTCATAATCATGAAATGTTGTTATGGTAATAAGATCTTTATATATTTCATCATAGCTACCAGAAAGAAAGTTTCTTCATAGCCTACACCACAAGTTTACATATAACCCTTGGCCACCAATCTAGCTTTATATGTGTGTAACTTTCCATCTACACCCGTCTTATTCTTGAAGACCCGTTTACACCAAACTGGTTTAAGACTATGTGAGTGATCAACCAAATCCCATACTTTGTTATCATACATGGATTGCATCTCACTTTTCATCATCTCCTTCCATTTAGTAGACTCAAGGCCTAGTATGGGTTCCTGATAGATGGCAGGCTCATAATGGTTTACCAATGACTCATTGCCATCAGAAATGATTCATAAATCTAGGTGCATAATGTACTCTATAAGACCTGCAGACAAGAGTTAGATTTATGCCTTGTTCATTAGTACAAAGTAATCATAAGTGACGTGTCGAATCCTACTCAAACTGTCATAGTCATTCTAAGGACAAAGTAGTCATAAGTGACGTGTCGAATCCTACTCAAACTTTCATCACCGTTTGATGCTCGGGGTGGGCACATGCTAAGACTCCAATCTCTGTGGCTCTCGTTCGTTGTCTTTGGTATTCTAAATCACATTTAATTTTGCTAATACATTTAACCAATCATTGCTAATCTATTTACAAATAAAATAAAATAAAAGTACATAAGAAAAATTAAACAACATGCGAGTCACACAAAATTTAATTACAAAACTCAAACTCCAACCAAACATCACAAACATAGGATTAATAAAGACAATGTATATCGAATCCATACAAAAGTATAAGCCATTACGTTAGAAATAATGTTGCATTTGATATAACAACACTTAATTAAAGTGTTGCATCATAATCAAAGCAACAGTTTTTGAAGCGTGATGCTAGTTTTCATCATATCTGTGCAATTATTTTGAATTGTCTTGAATTTGAATAGTGACAACAACTTCATGTAACACGTTAAAAAGGTTGCAACAGACTAGTCTTTTATCAGCTTTAGTAATAGATATGTCCTAATAATTGAAATTGTCACGGAATGCATCATATATGTCACAACAACATTGCCATCAACATTAGTATCAGTGGCAATTTTGTCCTCACAACAACAATTATCGCTAACGGGTCAGATTTGTTGCATCGACTTTCATGGTGTGTCAAGAAACCATGATTTTGAGTAATGTTCTGATTAAAATCAGTATTCATATATTTTGATACCTTTAAAATTCAGATTGAACTTTGTTTATATCCTACTATGTCATTAAAACAGTTTAATAACATAAACATATAAACACATTCCATGTTATTATTTGTATGTCATGCCAAAACCATCCAAACAACAATACAAATGAATCAAAGCATCCGAGAAACACATTCCATATTATTATTTGTATGTCATGTCAAAACTTTCCCTTTGTGTGTTCTAGATCATACTCCATGAATCTCAAAAAACAAATTTCTTGGTGTGCAAGAAATCGTCGACCATCGTAACCCTGCACGGATCTCGTGCTCATTGATTCCAAGCAAAAATAATACTAGGAGTGGATTTCAAATTGTGTACCTTTCTTATAGTGTTCTCAAAACTTTCTTGAATGATCTTGAAATCCCAAAATAGACCTCCTCTAATGTAGTTGCACCCCAAGGAATGCAATCCAATTAAGCAAGCAAGAACAAACCAAAGCTTCAAACCTTCGCTGCTTTAATAACAAGCAAGTCGAAACCCTCTATGGTTTGTGTAACGTCGGACGAAAAACAGGCGGGGACGGGGAAAAAAGTGGTCGTTTGTTTTTGTCTTGTGTGTCTTCAAAATGGCATGAGCAAAAGGTCCTTTATAGGTACTAACTTGCTTGACCACAATTAAATTTGAAATTGTATTTTAATAATGACATAATTACCCATTTATCCAAATAAATAATTGTCAAGTCATTAATTCAAAATACATTAATTACATATTTTGTCGACGTCTTTTAATAGTATGTTAGCATTTCGCCATAACAGTAGAATAGGTGTAATGTAATATGTGCCGTTTCCAAAAATAAATAAATAAATAAATAAATATATATGTTTGACCTTTCTTGTTACAAATTTTCAGAAAACTACCTTCGAACTCACAGAAAATATGTCAACCTGTACAAGAAATGGAGATGGTCTTCTTGGATTTGATCCTCTATTTTCCTTCAAGTTATAGCCTTAATCCCGTGTGACATGGTGGCCTTGTTCTGCTGTGCATCTAAATTAATTCTTGTAAATTCTGTTGCAAACAAAAATCACAACGTATTCAAATCAGTGGTATTCAACGTCATACCGTTTGATAATTTATGATAACATGTACAAGTAAAACACAAACCCTTGATTCGAAATCTGGAAGATCAATATCGGTTGAATGGAAAGACATCTTCGCAATCTCTGATATCGCAGCTTCTCTCACCTCAGGTACATCACTGGTTAAATCCTCGTAAGCGGCCACAAACGCCTCCTGCCAGAACCGCTGTAATTTGATTTGCCGGCCGTTGGTATATACATCCCACATATGCTCCACCGCCCTCTCCCGCACCTCGATTTCCTGCTCAAAGCCAACAATTAGGTCGATCATTCAAATAACGGATATCACTAGCAGAGTAAGGAAAAACACGGACAATGACGTCGAAATCATCACGGACAGGGGAGCCACCAGTGATGTCGTCGGAGAAGTTGTTCAGATTGCCGGCGGAGAAGCGAAGAGTGACTGTGCCTGTAAGCATGGACCAGAATGCAAGGAGGAGAATGGCCGTGAGTGCCAGGAACTTGTACCGGCTTCTACCGAATATTCTGGAATCAAGGGTTTCCTTTTTGCTATACGTGACTGGCGTTGACGAATACGTTGTCGTCGGCATTGACATTTCCGGCAGGGGATCATTATCACTCATTTTCCCCAATTTGAACAAAATATTAAGTTTATGATATTCGTAATCAAACAAATTTTGAAACAAATGAACTGTTGTTACAGAGTGCAAATGAATTTGAATCAAAAGTTCAGAAGCAGGTTTTGAACATTGAGATTATCAAATAAACATGAAATTGTTGAAGCAGACGTGCGCCGGCGTATTTACTTAGAGGCTGCCATGTCCTAGAAAAATAATTCCGATTTATAATTAAAAGAGAAAATTTGCAAACATGTTCCTTGTATTAAGGAATAATTAGAATATCTTGAATATTATAATTATTTATGTTGTTGTATTTTCCTGGTCAATAGCTTAGTCAATGCAGTTTAGTTGTTATCTTTTAATTAGCTTAAGTTTAGCAAAAGTTGTTTTGGTTTATCACGGCTACTGTGTAAACCCTTCGCCTATTTAAAGGCAATCTTTGTTTAATAGAAAGTAATCAAAGCTTTCCATATTCTTATACCTTGTGGTTAGCTAATTTTTTAAGTACAGTCCAACGATTTCCAAAATTCCAAATTTTAGTCGTTTTCTTCTAATTTGGTTGTGAATACAGTTTTATTATTAGTTTTAGCGCAACAGATGGTTGATTCGTACACAACATAATAATAATTGTTCACCCACTAACAACACTCGAATGCATTGATAACTTATAGTTTTAATCAAACTTGACACATACGAATTCAAACATTTTGATCTAGTTTTTCCCCGAATGATGGTTGATATGTGCATAAACATTTTGATCTAATTTTGCCCCGAAAACTATTTGATAAAAATTCCTGATTTTAATAAAAATCCACCTATAACTCCACAATGACAATCCACCCAATTCGAAAACAGGGACCCAAAATCTTTCACGATTCTGTATTAGATAAACCGAGAACTCTTTTAATGCTTCCAAACAAGACCGATGAGGTTGGATTTAACCCTGAAGTTGATGCAAAATTGAGTTTCAAAAACCAAAAATCAATTTGACGATTGATGAACTTGATGTCCCATGTTTTTATTGTTGCTAAGATTTAAACACAAAATCGAGAAGAGAATTATGGTTAAGGGCAAGCTTCGGTGATGCAGTAGTGCGGTGGGAGAGGGGTGATGTTGGTGAAGGGGAGGAAAGACGTACCTAGTGAGAGAAAAAAACGGAGCATAGGTAGTGGAGGAAGGCTTCGATGGTAGGTAGAGATACGAACGCCCGTGATACAAATCTACAATGCTATGGTGGTGGTGGTCCTGATGGTTGTGTTGGTGTAGGAGTGAATTGGGAAGACAAATGGAAGATAGGTAAAGATGATAACTGATAAGCCAATCATGTATATCTTCTACACCATTTTATCAAAAACATTGTCATATCAGCGTCACATACATACCACATCCCTTATGGGGTATTCAAAACTCCACATCAAAAATAACTTTATTTTTCAATTATATAATAATCATAATTGAAATTATAATTTAGAATTTAATAAACAAAAAGTTACATTACTTTAATTAAAAATATACGATTTAATTAACAAAAACACATTGAAATAATTAAAGAGAAATTTATGAACCACTCGGTGAATTGAATTGTGAAAATTGATGTGGTGTTATGTATACGGCAGAAGCCCCTACTCAAGGTGGAGTATTTGTGTTTCGGTTTGGTGGTGGTATATTTAGATTGTTTTCCATTGTAGAAGAATAAGAAAGATTGGTATATAGAATAGAGAAATAGAGATGGGTGTGGAAAAATGTGCTAAGGTTGTGTGTATTTATAGGTAAATTTATAAAAATTTTGGAAGTATCTTTTAAAAAAAATTGACAGTTATAAAATGATCATTTCTCTATCTCTCTCTGAGTTGTCTCGCATTGAAGCCTCCATATTCGGCCATACCATGAAGCCTATATGTTGGTTAGGGATGGTGTGCACGGCATGGAACCTTGGTCACCTACACACCACACGAGTGATGTTGTGTACATAGCGAATAACATAATTGAAAGGGAACAAGGGTGGGGTAAGGGGTAGGATAAGGCAGGTTCCTTTTCCTTTTAACTATATATAAAACATTAAAAAATTGATTAAAGTGGAAAATATATTAAGGGTACAATAGTATTTTCAAGTTTAACATGACCAAATACACACCAAACTAGATTAAAAGGATCAAATCTGTAATTTTGAAAGTTGATGAATGATATTCAAAGAAATTAGCTAACCATAAGGACCGCTTTTGTAATTTTCTCTAATTAATATGAAAAGTCATGTATAATATATAAAATAAAATAAAATTATATATATATATATATATATATATATATATATATATATATATATATATATATATATATATATATATATATATATATATATATATATATATATATATATATATATATATATATATATATATATATATATATATATATATATATATATATATATATATATATATATATATAAACACAATAGATGCTTCTTAATACAAAAAAATATTTAACTAAAATTCAAAATAAGAATAGTCATTCCATACATATAGATTTATAGCTTAAACAGACACCATAATCAAGAATTATAAGAAGTACGTAATGTTATTAATGAAAGGTTTTCTGCAAACCATGAACTAAATAACCTAAGTTCACATGCAACCTATAAGGATCTATGTTTTCTTCTAATTGAACATATAACAAAAACTAGAGGCTAATAAAAGAAACTAAAGATCAAACAGAAAAAACCAACCTTAATTTCTTGGAAGCTGAGCAGCAAAATTATCCTGCCTCAAATGAAAGTCACACCCAAGCTAAGAGGAGAGGGGATCGAAAATTCCAGAGAGAGTATATAGAAAGTGGCGAATTCATATGGTGCCCAGGGACCCTTATTTATAGTTTCCAGATGACCAGTTGATAAACCTTTAAGATAAACCTTTTTTGAATTCAAATAAGATAAACCTTTTATCTTATAATTCAAAATCCTATTTATCCTTTTTAATATCAAAATCGATTTATATATATTTATATATAAAATCGATTTCCACACTGGTCACTCCCACTGTCACTTACTCAACTATTGAATAATTACAGTTTCAGTCCCTGCACCTTTAATTAATTAAATTAATCCTCAAATTAAATCCAATTAAATCCAGATTAATTCCTAATTAATTAATATAGTTTCTAATTAATATATTACGACTTTAATATATTAATAAACCATATATTTAATTCCTGTTGATTTATTAATCCTATAATAAATCAACCTTTCTCTCTACCGAATTTTCTACCAAACCTCCAGCTGTGAGGGCAACCCAAATGGACTGTGCTTCTATTAATTAGGTAAATACTAATTATTAGTCATGGCTTAGACACCTAATCCAACAGTCTCCCACTTGGATAAGTCTATGACTATAATTACCAATTTAGCCTCTAATTAACCAGCACCTTAAGCTTCCTAGAAACTACTGCGAAACTCTGACCTAGTCAGTTCTGTCCAAAGATAAGTGATCAGATGATCCTCCGTCCAACAAGATATTTTTCAGACTCAAGACATGAATAAAAATCAATCTGGTCTGATTCACTGTTCCTCGATTTCCGATTTGCATATGACTCTTAGACTACCAATTTAGTCCCGGTTGGCCAACCATTTTAGTCAACTTCAAATTCATCGAGACACCTACAGATATCTGTTCCCCGTTAGGGTCAAGGGACGAATAAACTTTGACTCATATACTTATGTCTTTTACCAAACAAATTACTCACAACAACACGTTTTATAACACCGAGTTACCGATGCGTTTTTGTATTATCAATGAACAACCGTCTAGTAAATCATAACTCATATGTCTTAGCTTAAAGATCAAAAGATATTATCGTCTCAATATTGCTCGTGATGTAATCCATGAAGCAATCCATTGAGCGCGGGTTTATCCAATACTCAAATCTCCATTTCCAAGTACTCATGAATGTTGCAGCAATCTTATTGCAATGTCTAACTCCTTAGACAATCTACAACTAATTCATGACAGTCTTACTTCATACTTACTCCCTAAAAGCATGAGTGACTGTGGATATATGAATAATCCAATTATTCAGGAAGTAAAACATGCAAAATGAAACACAATGATATAGCATTGACAAAATTAGTAAACCATTACTCATTAATAAATCTCCATTATTAAATCACAAAAGTCAATATACAATAACATTGTTACAAGTTTCAAAAACAATCTAATTACAAAAACTTATATCATCTCTTAATCCAATGCTCCTAGCATGCTAATTATGCTTAATCCTACTCAGAGCCTTTGTCAAGGGATCTGCAGGATTATCTTCCGATGATACCCTCTTTACAAGGAGGTGGCCTTCTTCTACCCTATGTCTGATGTAGTGGTACTTTCTGTCGATATGTCTGGACTTTCCATGGTCTCGCGGTTCCTTTGTCAAGGCGACCGCACCTTCGTTATTGCAGAACAGTTCCAAGGGCTCTTGAATACTCGGGACTACTCCAAGGTCACCGATAAAGTTCTTCAGCCAAGCCGCTTCCTTTGACGCTTCACTTGCTGCTATGTACTCTGATTCGCACGTAGAATCAGCCACTGTTTCTTGCTTGGAACTTTTCCAAGTAACTGCTCCACCGTTCAAAAGGAATACCCAGCCCGACTGAGACCGACCACTGTCTCTATCCGTCTGAAAACTGGCATCTGTATATCCTTCAACTCTCAAGGTATCGCTGCCACCAAGGACTAACACCATAATCTTTGTCCTTCGCAGGTACTTGAGTATATTTTTCACAGCTATCCAATACGCCCTTCCAGGGTTACCCTGGTACCGACTGACCATGCTTAAAGCAAAAGCCACGTCAGGGCGAGTACACGTCATAGCGTACATGATCAATCCTATAGCCGAAGCGTAAGGTACCCGACTCATTTCAGCTATTTCTTCGTCTGTACTCGGACTTTGAGTCTTACTCAATTTTGCATTACTTTGGATAGGCAGTTCTCCTTTCTTGGAATTTTCCATACTAAACCTTTTCAGTACCTTTTCCAAGTATGTACCTGACAACGCAGTGATCGTCGTGCGGTCAAAAATAAAGAAAAACCTAACACACACTAGCACAGTGGTAGTCAGGGTCGATCCACAGGAGCTTCGTGGTTAGACTAAATGAGAGATTACCAACTAGTAGTGTCATGCTACAGTCGGAGGATCTAGTTTCTACCTTCCTAATCACTAACAAACTAAAGCAATGATCAAACAACTCAAGCCAAGCTAAACTAAGCTCAAATGAACCTAGTCACTTTCTGAAATTAGAAGTACATCTCTGAATCAGAAGCAATCAAAAGCATCCAAACTAAGCAAAACCAAGCAAAGCATAAACTAGCCACTAACTAGAGTTCCACTGAACAGTTACTAGCCAAGGTTTAATGCCTAAAAACTAACCTAATTAGCTACTGATTTCAGCAAAGGAAAACAGTCCCAACAAGGTCAAAACAATATCTAAACACAAATCAAACATTCAAAACCCAACACAAGTATAAAAACACTGAAATACCAATATTAAATGTAACCAAATGATTTTCATTCACCAAATCCGAATCCAAACATCCAATAGTAACAAAATGTCATAAAACAGAAACCTAAAGTGCTCAAGGCCAATGGTTGTCACTCCCAAGGACCTTAGCTACAATTACTACTTGATACTAAAAGGAAATTAATTCTAAAACATGAAAATACCAATTGAGATGTTGCTGAAACGAATTCTTGGAGTCAAAAAGCTTCAAGGTCGATTTTACACCCGGTCTTTGCTAGGGTTTTCGGCTGGAAATGCCTCTATTTATAGTTGCAATTTTCCCGCAGCCGCGCCGCGCAGATGAAGAATCCGCGGCGCACGTACTAATCTTTTCCCGTTTCTTCGGTATTTGAATGTGTTCCACCGCCTTAAGCCCGCGTCGCGCGTATCATAGATCCGCGGCGCGCGTACGAGTTTCTTTGATTTTTCATTCTTTTCCAAACTTCTTCCTTTTGCACGTTTTTACTCCCTGTTTCCATTCTTTTTCTCCAAACAAGTCCTGGCACGAAAAGTGAGAATACCCAGACATATTTGATATAATTTTATCAAGAAGAGGGCTCAACAACGCCTAAAATACTTGATATCACTAGGCGTTGTCAAACACCCCACACTTGTGCCTTGCTTGTCCCCAAGCAAGAGAGTTTTTAACAAATTATAATAAAGAATCAAACAATTTTTGACTGTGTTCAGTTTCAAAGTTTATTGCTCTTTTAGTTAGAGTGGAATAGTTCGCGAAAACATAATTGAATTGCTCTTTAGAATTCATGGCTTTCTAAAGAACCCTTGATTACAAACTTTCTGTCCACAATGAAGTGTACTTACTCATTCAGATTCTAAAGGCCATTAAGGAATTGTCCATGACTTTCGATGTTGTCCGTGTAGCGAGCTTTCAGAAATACCATCCCAGACCAGACGATCTTAGGTGGTAAGGTGCATAAATCTCACCCATTTTAGACTTACCGGCTCGAACAACAAAGGCCACAGATTGACATTTTCTTCCTAAACTCTAATCCTAAAACAGCTCAATCTTCTAAACTCGTAAAACTCAACTTATTTGACTAACTAATAGCATGATCACAACTAAACAGTATTTCTTGAAAAATACTAGTGCTATCACAATCACAAATCATTCATTTCAAAATTGCAATTTAGTAAAAATTTTGAAAAAGTTGCTAAAAATTCGAAAATTGATCATTTCTGCAAAAATTTCAAAAAATTTCTCTTTCGACTGTCCACACCCCACACTTAAAGCCGTACAACGTCCCCGTTGTACAAAAATTATTTTAAAACAAGGGAGAAAGAGTTACCCCTTTTTGGACGATAGACTGCTTGGTGCTCAATATCACATGTATAATTGCGAACAATCGGATCCTTGATTTCGTATTCCGGAGTTGTAGCGCTACAGTGAACACGCCGGTGGTCGAGACAAGTGGAGGGGGCACGGTGACCCCACACTTGTCTGAGACAACTCCTTCTCAATTTGATATATCATGCATAACTCAATAAACGAATTAAAAGCAAACAAAATATAAAAATGTACAACAAGCAATTGTATGTGTTGCGGATGACCGCGGCGCGTGATTGAAGGACGCGCGTCGCGGTAATTACGTGAGTCAAAGTCATCGTCGAATGGAAAAAAACCGCGTCGCGTAATATATTGGTGCCGCGGCGCGGTAATTTCAACAGATTATCCAAACTTCAACAACTCACAATAGCATTTCAACACACTAAAACCATTGGTTTATTATTATTATCTACTGTTTTTAAGAGGCTTTATTTACCTAAAACAATTTCCTAAGAATGAACTATGCAACTGATCCTAACAAAATCTAAATCCAAAAAATGTGCTAAAATTCAAACATAATTACATCCAATCCTTCTTCCATAGGCTCCTCTTCATCCTCCCTAATCGTCGGTTGGGGTCGTGGCGGAACACACTTATTTTTGGCCATTAATGCAATCATGCAGTCAGCCAGCCAGAGGAGTTGCTTCTGTGTATTCTCGGTTCGTTTATCCACCTCATGTGCTGCGTATGACTGGATCTGGTGTTCCCGCTTGTGTATGTCCATTGTTTCCTTTAGTGCCTTCACCTCGTCCGCCAAAAAGCGGGATTCCATTGTAGCAGGGGACAGGCTGCGGGGTAAATCGGTAGCTGCTCTTGGCCTTTTGCGAGAAGTAGTCGGCTCAGACCGAAGTGCCGGGAAGGGCATACGGTTAACAGACGGGACTCCATCGTCCACATATATCACCTCCCACGAGGAGGTCACGGGCGGGCAAAAGATGATTGGAGGGATAACCTCCAACCCGTCGGTGGTGTGCTCGGAGATGAGTCCGTATGACTCGGCCAGTCTGGTGATGAAGTGGCCTCCCCCAAATGCGGTCATCGTCATCGGTGCATCAGTAATTTCTTTGAAATAGTCAGCGATAAAGTAAGGAATGTTGCAGGTTTCCAACATTCGTGTCACTGACCACATCAGATGTAGCTCCCGAGGCAATACCTTCTCTTCATCTGCACGCGGCCACAGCATAGTGGTGATCAACCGGTGCAACATGCGGTGGGATGGCAGGTGCATGTAGCATTCTCGGACCGTGTTCTCGTGGTACCGGGTGGAAGCTATCGTGGCCCAGTAGTCGGCTGGGGAAAACGAATCCCCCATAGTTCGGCTGGCGCGCCTGTGAAACACCTCGAATGCTGGCGAGTTTGACTCCTCCTCGGTGTACAGCCCGATGCGGTACCCGAATTCCCGCAAGGTACAACTGCGGTCGCGATTTCCTAGATGAAATCTCACAGTCTCCTCGGTATTCATACCCTTCTGCTTGTAATTAAAATAGTAGCTGGCAAGAAACTGGAGGTACACTTCACGGTAAACAGGTTCGTTCATATTTGTTGCATTTTCCAATGCCCTGCAGGTATAAGTTAGTTCCCCATCTTCATACCCTCCTTGTACCAACCAATCTTTCAGATGATCCCAGATTCCCGACTCCCTGGTCAAGTCCCAATTGACCCGGCGGCACGGCAGTACTTGTTTATTTTTGCACAGGCCCCAACGGTTAAAGAAGCTAGCCGCGCAGACCCGGTCGATCTGTGTAGTCACGGAGTTCCAATCGATGGTTTCAGTACTACCTGAAGAAGACATCGTGCCTGCAGAAATCACAAAATTGAAAAATTACTGCACTGTTTTGACGTTCGTCGCGGCGCGCACATAATAACCCGCGACGCGCTAGATGAATATTCATACTCCGCGTCGTGGACTGTACATGTCGCGACGCGGTGAGCGATTTCAGTCAAGAAAACTCGATCATTCTGTCAAATTAAGTCCAATTTTTCCATCCTAACACTTGGGTTTCATGGAGTGTACTTCTATAATCCTAATTTAACGATCAATTTCAACAATTAGGTGTAACATTGTAAGTTACAGGAGCATCTAGCAAGTTCCAAGACTTCTAAAACTAAGAGAAGGAGAATAGATACTTACTTGAATTTCTTGTAAATGAAAGATGAATGCCGACGTCGTAATTGATTGAAGTTTTGAATCACGGTGAAAGAATCACGATTTTGCACAATTTATTTTTATATGCAGTGTGGGAATTTGGATATTATCAAAAAGCTCTGTTTTGGTGATTATCTTTAATTTCAAATTAAGATAAGACCGCAGCGCGGGAAGCTTCTATCCGCACCGCGTATAAAATCTGATTTTAAATGTAATCGCGAAAACTCAATACGCGCGGCGCGGATCCTAAGATCCCGCGTCGCGGTATTGCAAAATTACCAAAATGACCCCACACTTGCCTTTTTCTCACCATGATCAAAATGGAAGTAATGAATTAAGAAAATATGCAAATATACAATGATGATCGGGTTGCCTCCCGACAAGCGCTAAGTTTAACGTCTTCAGCCGGACGTACTACTTCTATGCTGAATCTTCTTCTTCTTGAACCCTTGATGGCATCTGATTGAATCCTGGCATGAAGTTGTGAGCCATCATAGACATGAGAGATGTGAGTTGAGTCATTCGATCGCTCACACCGCAAATCCACTGTTGTTGAGATTCCAAGAGCTTAAAGACTTTCGCCTCTCGTTCTCTTGATTCCTTTTCATATTGCTGGTGCCTTGCTTCCATCATCTCTATCATGTCCAGCAGCTGCTCCTTGTCGATAGTGGACAACGGGTGGTCCTTGGTTTCTTTTAAAATCTCTTCTTTTCCTCCTTCTCCCGTACGTGTCCAGATTTTTTCCTTACTCTTGATCCCAGGCTCCATTAATATCCTTCTGTCCATTTGTTTGCCATTTTCTTCTGAAGGTAATGATATAGGATTTCCAAACATGTTCAATCTTCTTTTCCTTGTCCCAAAGAAAATGTCCATGTCTCCAGTCTTGCAATCGATCACCGAACCAGCAGTAGCTAAGAATGGGCGTCCTAAGATGAGCGCAGGCGCATCGTCCACGCTTTCATATTCCATAACCAGAAAATCCACGGGATAGAAAAAGTCCCCAACTTTGACTATGACATTTGTCAGTTTTCCCCGAGATACCCTTGTTGATTGATCAGCCAGTTGCAATAGAACTTCTGCTGGCTCTATTTCATCATTTTTGTACTTATCGTACAAGTATCCTGGCAGGATATTGACACTTGCTCCCAAATCTAACAAGGTGTTCCGAATAACCACGTCCCCTACAGTTGTAGTGATCAATGGTGATCCAGGGTCCTTTTCCTTTTTGGGTAGTGTTCCCAATAACGCCTCACTTGCTTTCACAGTCAACCTCACAGTTTTTGCTGTAGGTGCTTTGCTCTTCCCATTTTGTTCACACATTTCTTGCAGAATTCTGGTGTCCTCAGGGGCATCCTTAAGCTCATCCCACAGGGGCTGATTCATTAGGGGCCCCATTGATTTGGGTGCTTCCTGCTTCGTCTTCCCTTTCCTATTCTTCTTTTTCTGCTTGATTCCTACTATCGTTGGTTGCTCCTCCTTGTGGACCTCTTTATCTATTTCTGGTTGAGTTTCATTCTCAATAGGAATTCCTTCTTCCTTACCTTCCTTGCTTCCTAGAGCTTCCTCTTCTTCCCCCAGTTTCACTTCACTTCCTACTTCAAACAAGTCTTCCAAAGTGACTTTTCGCCATCCAGATTCGACAGTGTTGACTTGCTCTTTTCCCGGTCGCTGATTATGAGTAGGGTTGACCTCTGTAGCACTTGGCAATTTTCCACTGTCTCTCTTTTGCTGATCTGCAGCCATTTGACCTATTTGTTGTTCCATGTTTGCAATGGCTTTTGCATTTGCTTGTGATTGTTGTTGCGTAGCAGTGACCATATCATACATCTTAGCAATCATTTCTTCTTGAGTTCCCGGGGCGTTGTTGGTAACATTAGTGGGCCCCCTGTTGTTGTTATTGCTGCTATTTCCATTTGTATTTCCATTGTGGTTGTTATTACTCGTAGGCTGATGTGTTCTAGGCTGATTGGTCGGTTGACTTTGGTAATTGCTCTGCCTAAAATTCTGCTGCTGTCCTTGGTTATATGGCCTGTAAGGTCGTCCATTATTATGCTGGCCTTCACCCTGGCCATAAACTTGATTCGCCTCTTGAGTCTTAGGTCCTCCTTGACCTCCTTGCGATGGATTCTGTGGTCCATTCTGCAGTGTTGACATGAGCCTGTCAAACTTCTTATTCAGTTCACTAATTTCCTTCTTCACTTCCTTTTTCCAGTCAGCATCGGCTCCCACTGCTGCCGCCGTACCTACAGTCTTCCTGGTAGAAAAGTTTGCCTTGGAACCATTGCTCAATTGTTCCAAGAACTGCCAAGCTTCCTCTGGATCCTGCCACATAAATGTCCCACTTGATGAGGCATTTATCATGGCCTGATGCGTCTCACTGACTCCTTCGAAGAATAACTTAACTAACTGCCACCTAGGAATTTCGTGATGCGGACAAGATCGTAACAACTCCTTCAATCTATCAAAGGCTTCGTGGAAAGCCTCTCCTGGCTTTTGATGGAAGTCCTGGATGACCCTTCTGATTTCAGTTGTCTTACTTGCTGGATAAAATTCCTGAAGGAACTTTGCCTTGAGTTGATCCCATGTAGTAATGTTGTTCGTGTTGGATTAGGTGTCTAAGCCATGACTAATAATTAGTATTTACCTAATTAATAGTAGCACAGTCCATTTGGGTTGCCCTCATGGCTGGAGGTTTGTTGGAAAGTTAAATAGAGAGAGAGGGTTGATTTATTATATGATTAATAAATCAAGATATTGTTTGTTAATATATTATGGAGATAATGTATTAATTAGAAATAATATTGTTTGATTAATAATTAATCAGAAATTAATTGGATTAATTTCTGTGACATTAATTGGATTAATCAGGAGGTCAGGGATTAAAGTCGTACAAACTCAATAGTTGAGTTGCGGTGCGCGGCGCGCAAATGTAAAGGCTGCGACGCGCGTACATATCCGTACGAATTCAATAGTTTGAATTGCGGCGCGCGGCGCGCCAATGTAAAGGCCGCAGTGCGCGTACACATAATCCGGAAAATGGGTTGCGGCTAGGGTTTCTAGCTTTACCCTTTGGTTCCCTATAAATAGGGAGCTCTAGGCCTCATTATCAGTTGCTCATTCTATTGTTTCTCTCTGGAATTTCGATCCATAATCCTCTCGGCTTGGGTGTGATCTCATTTGAGGCAGGATAATTTTGCTGCTCAGCTTCCAGAAAATTCTAAAAGGTTGGTTTTTCTATATTTATTCTTTTAGTTAATTTTCTTATGGCTTTTAGGTTTTGTTATATGTTCAATTAGAAGAAAACATAGATCCTTATAGGTTGCATGTGAACTTAGGTTATTTAGTTCATGGTTTGCACAAAACCTTTCAGTGGTATCAGAGCCTGCCTTGTTTTCTTGTTGAATTGCTATAACTGTTTTAGGGTTTAAAGCCTATAAACCTTAATATATATCAGGATCGATTTCTAGGATTAGGGTTTTGGAAACCCTAATCCCCCCCTTGCCTATTTCGAAAATCTCAATTAGGGTTTTAGAAGGTTTTCTATTTTTTTTGGTAACTTTATTTGTTAATTAAATGGATAACCTTAAACCCCCATTATTTGAATTCGATTTTTAGGGGGTTTAGGATAGGTTTTAATTAATTTGATTAATTTGGATAAACCTATCTTCAACTGAATTAATTTAATTAATTGTTAATTAAAAGATAATTCAAAAGGATTTAATTAATTTTAAATTGTCGAAAATTAATAGAAAAATCCAGAAAAATATTTTAAAATGTTTAAAATATTTAGATTTAATTAATTTAATTAATTGGTAATTAAAATTGATTAAATCGAATTTAAGGTTTAATTTAATTCAAAAATTTAATTGTTAAATTTGGTAAAATTAAAAGATAAACCTTGAATATTTTAAAGGGTTTTAAAATACATCTTATATATGTTATTAATTGTTAATACTACATGTATAAGATAAAATTGGTCAGTCAATTCAATAGTAGGCCTCATTCACGAAGCTGGTCTATAAAGTGGGTATAAGGAGGCTGCCTGTAAAATGGCAGTCTAATGGGTGAACACTCTCACCCACCGCTCGCCTGATCAGTGGAGGGTCGTTAGCCGAACAGTTTTGATAGGACCACATAATCATTAAAAGTATAATGATCAAAGTACTAGAACCTTTACACAAAATCCCAATCTAGTTACTTTAAGAAAAATGTGAATTTGATGCTACCCCATGAAATTGCACATTGCACTTTATGAAACGTTGGTGGAGCGTGTGTGGTTTACCGGCACACCAATGGGGGTTCATAAAGAGTGGCAATGGGTGTCTCGGGTGTTATCATTGTTGATGGAGCGTGTGTGGTTTACCGGCACATCAATTTGAGATGATAATGGACCCCGAGAGTACCAAGCTAATTTGCATGGTTATTCACACCCGGTTTGTGATCCTCGGCATCCCAGTCACAAACGGTGGGGCATATCCGAGATTAAACATGCTATTGAACAGTTCAATAAATCTCAAAAGAAACTAGGAATTCCATTCATAATAAGATTATTTTTCCGCGGTGGAATTGGCTGAATTGTCATTCGCCTACCTTTATAAATTTGCTTATAGATTACGGCATCCCTCTTCTATGTTGCAAATTGTTATAGTTGGATCCTAGCCTTATTTTATATTGGGTTATTATAAGGACCGCCAAGTATCTAATTAAACTTACCTTCTTTTATAGATGTCTTCTGCTGATCAATCCGCTCCCCACTCAAACTCCAGTGTTCCCTCAATCCTCTCATTATGTTCCAAGGTTCAACTGAACGGGACAAACTACAATGACTGGATTAGAAATATCAAGAAGGGTCTGAGGTACGAGAACAAAGAGTATGTCCTCGAGACCGAGCTTGTCGATATTGACCCTGAAACTACTACTCCCGAGGAAATTGCCTTGTACCAAAAACATTCTGATGATGCGACCAAAATGGCCTGCATCATGATTGCCACAATGAACCCCGAATTGCAGAGAATATATGAAGACTACTGGCCCTATGAGATGCACCGTGAGCTTGCGGAAAAGTTCCGCAAGCAAGAGCGCATCGAGAGGTGCGAGGTGGTCAAGGACTTCACGAACAGCAAACCTAAAGATGGAGAGTCCATCTGCACTCATATGCAAAGAATGCAAGGTTACGTGGAGCGGCTTAGAAAGCTTGCGATGCCTGTACCGGAACAGTTGGCCGTTGACATAGTGCTTAACTCGTTACCGAGTTCTTATGACCAGTTCAGGCTGGCTTATCATTTGAACAACAATCAGGCTAATATGACTGAGTTGCATCGTATGCTTCGAGTAGCTGAGGACGGGATGAAGGGTAAAAGTGTACCCTCGGTTAATCAGCCCGTTCTAGCCATCGGAAGTGGCAAAGGAAAGAAAAGGAAGGGCCCTCCTAAGCAAAATTGGAGGGAAAAGGTTCAGGTCGGGTCATCCAGTAATGGCTCGAGAACCAAGACTTCCCACATTCCTTGTGTGGCCAACCCTGATGAAGCCAACTGTTTTTACTGCAAAGAGAAGGGCCATTGGAAGAGAAGCTGCCCCAAATACTTGCAGGATGTCAAGGATGGGAAAGTAAAGCCATCGACAGCAGGTATATACACTATCTCTAAAAACTCACCATCTTCTAATTCTTGGGTCCTTGATACAGGATGTGGTTTTCACATTTGTTCTGATCTGCAGGGCCTAAAGGAAAGCAGGGAGGTGGAGCACGGTAGACTGAACTTGATCATGGGCAATAGGAGATCGTCCCCTGTTACCAAGATCGGCGTTTACAGTTTAGTGCTTAGTAGTGATGTTAGTATAGAGTTATTTAATTGTTTCTATTCGCCAGAAATGGCAAGAAACATTATTTCATTTCACGCATTGTTCAGACAAGGATTTCAATTTTCTTTTGATAATAAAATTGGTTCGATTTCTGTTTTCAAAAATGGTATTTTGATTTTTACTGCTTATCCTTGTGATGGTGTGTATGAAACTGTTGAATGTGTTGACAATTTAGGACATAGTGTAAATTATATTGATTCTACTAGTGGTGTAGAAAAGGCATGTCTGTGGCATAGTCGGCTCGGGCACATCAGCAAGAAACGCATCGCCCAACTCCAAAAGGATGGAGTGTTGGAATCATTCGACCTCAGGTCGGATGATGTATGCGAATCTTGTCTGTTGGGCAAGATGACTAAATCACCTTTCAAAGGGTCTTTTGAAAGAGGTGGGGGTCTGCTGGACATCATTCACACGGATGTGTGTGGTCCATTCAGATCAACCACAAAGGATGGCACGCGGTTCTACGTGACCTTTACCGACGATTTTAGTAGATACGGTTATATCTACTTGATCAAGCACAAGTCGGACACCTTTGAAAAGTTCAAAGAGTTTAAGAACGAAGTAGAGAATCAATTAGGCAGGAAGATAAAGATGCTCAGGTCCGACAGAGGCGGAGAGTATCTAAGTATCGAGTTCCTAGACTATCTAAAGGAATGCGGAATAGTTTCGCAGTTGACACCTCCCAGGACACCACAGTTGAATGGTGTTGCAGAGAGGCGCAACCGAACCCTGTTGGACATGGTTCGTTCCATGATGAGTCGAGCTTCACTTCCCATTCACTTCTGGGGGTATGCCTTAGAGACTGCCGCCCACATCCTCAATCTTGTCCCAACTAAGAAGGTTGCTAAAACACCTCATGAGATGTGGACGGGGAAAGTTCCCTCGTTGGCACATATCAAAGTCTGGGGTTGTGAGGCTTTCGTTAGACGAGAGACTCAAGACAAACTCGCAGAAAGAAGCGAAAGGTGTTTCTTCCTTGGTTATCCCAAACAGTCCTTTGGATATCTATTCTACAGACCAAGCGAGGACGTGGTCTTTGTAGCTAGACGAGCGGTCTTTCGAGAGAGAGAGAGCTCATATTCAAAGAGGACAGTGGGAGTACCATTGATCTGTAAGAAATTCAAGAGTCATCAGATGACGCAACCTTAGGAGAAACTAGCAACCAACATGAGGAAGAAGTTCCTATTGGTCCGACAGATGTATCCTTACCTCTTAGGCGTTTCGGTAGGGTTAGCATGCCACCCGAGTTTTATGGGTTCCATATAACTTCGGATGGGGACACGTTTGTCAGTGATAGGACACTGATAAATTTGGATGAACCAGCTAACTACCAGGAAGCAGTGGCGGGCCCTGAGTCTGCCAAGTGGAAAGAGGCCATGGATAGTGAGATCAAGTCCATGTATGACAATCAAGTTTGGAACTTGGTTGACAATGTACCGGGTCGAAAGACAGTCGGGTGCAAATGGATCTTCAAGAAGAAGACCGACATGGACGGAAAGGTACACACTTTCAAGGCAAGACTGGTTGCGAAGGGCTTTACTCAAACCCCAGGGGTTGACTATGACGAGACCTTCTCACCAGTAGCCAAGATAAAGTCTATTAGGATTATGCTGGCCATAGCTGCATTTCATGACTATGAAATTTGGCAGATGGACGTCAAAACCGCCTTCCTTAATGGAAAGTTGACTGAGGATGTCTACATGAATCAGCCAGAGGGTTTTGTCGATGCAAAGTATCCTAATAAGGTGTGTAAGCTTGAGAGATCAATCTATGGATTGAAGCAAGCTTCTCGCAGCTGGAATCTTTGTTTCCATGAGAAAGTCAAAGAGTTTGGTTTCTCTAGGAGCGAGGATGAGTCCTGCGTATATGTCAAGGCTAGTGGGAGTATAGTCACCTTTCTGGTGCTGTATGTCGATGACATACTGCTCATGGGAAACGATATTCCAACCTTGCAAGGTGTCAAGGCTTGGCTTGGAAAATGTTTCGCCATGAAGGACCTAGGAGAGGCTGCCTATATTCTCGGGATAAGAATACTGAGAGATAGGAAGAAGAGACTAATTGGACTTAGTCAGGGTACATACTTGGAAAAGGTACTGAAAAGGTTTAGTATGGAAAATTCCAAGAAGGGAGAGCTGCCTATCCAAAGTAGTGCAAAATTGAGTAAGACTCAAAGTCCGAGTACAAACGAAGAAATAGCTGAAATGAGTCGGGTACCTTACGCTTCGGCTGTAGGATCGATTATGTACGCTATGACGTGTACTCGCCCTGACGTGGCCTTTGCTTTGAGCATGGTCAGTCGGTACCAGGGCAACCCTGGAAGGGCGCATTGGATAGCTGTAAAGAATATACTCAAGTATCTGCGAAGGACAAAGGACATGGTGTTGGTCCTTGGAGGCAGTGATACATTGAGAGTTGAAGGATATACAGATGCCAGTTTTCAGACGGATAGAGACAGTGGTCGGTCTCAGTCTGGCTGGGTATTCCTTCTGAACGGAGGAGCAGTAACCTGGAAAAGTTCCAAGCAAGATACGGTGGCTGATTCTACTTATGAATCAGAGTATATAGCAGCAAGTGAAGCGTCTAAGGAAGCGGCTTGGCTGAAGAACTTCATCGGTGACCTTGGAGTAGTCCCGAGTATTCAGGAGCCCGTGGAACTGTTCTGCGATAACGAAGGTGCGGTCGCCTTGACAAAGGAACCGCGAGACCATGGAAAGTCCAGGCATATCGACAGAAAGTACCACTACATAAGGCATAAGGTAGAAGAAGGTCACCTCGTGGTAAAGAGGGTATCATCGGAGGATAATCCTGCAGATCCCTTGACAAAGGCTCTGAGTAGGATTAAGCATAATCAGCATGCTAGGAGCATTGGATTAAGAGATGATATAAAGTTTATGTAAATTAGATAGGTTTCGAAACTTGTAACAATGTATTGTATTTGACTCTTGTGATTTAATAATAGAGATTTATTAATGAGTAATGGTTTACTACTTTTGTCAATACTTTATCATTGTGTTTCATTTTGCATGTTTTACTTCCTGAATAATTGGATTATTCAAATATCCACAGTCGATTACACTTTTTGGGAGTAAGTGTGAAGTAAGACTGTCATGAATTGGTAATAGATTGTCTAAGGAGTTAGACATTGCAATTGGATTGCTGCACCATTCGTGAGTACTTGGAAATGGAGATTTGAGTATTGGATAAACCCGCGCTCAATGGATTGCTTCATGGATTTCATCACAAGCAATGTTGAGACGATAATATCTTTTGATCTTTAAGCTAAGACATATGAGTTATGATTTACTAGACGGTTGTTCATTGATAATACGAAAACGCATCGGTAACTCGGTGTTATAAAACGTATTGTTGTGAGTGATTTGTCTGATAAAAGACATAAGTATATGAGTCGAAGCTTATTCGTCCCTTGACCCTAACGGGGAACAGATATCTGTAGGCCTCTCGATGAATTTGAAGTTGACTAAAATGGTTGGCCAACCGGGACTAAAATTGGTAGTCTAAGAGTCATATACAAATCGGAAATCGAGGAACAGTGAGTCAGATCGGGATTGACTTTAATCCATGCCTTGAGTCTGAAAATATCTTGTTGGACGGAGGATCATTTGATCACTTATCTATGGACAGAACTGATTAGATCAGAGTTTGGCAGCGGTTTCTAGGAAGCTAAAAGTGCTAGTTAATTAGAGGTTAAATTGGTAATTATAGTCATAGACTTATCCAAGTGGGAGACTGTTGGATTAGGTGTCTAAGCCATGACTAATAATTAGTATTTACCTAATTAATAGTAGCACAGTCCATTTGGGTTGCCCTCATGGCTGGAGGTTTGTTGGAAAGTTAAATAGAGAGAGAGGGTTGATTTATTATATGATTAATAAATCAAGATATTGTTTGTTAATATATTATGGAGATAATGTATTAATTAGAAATAATATTGTTTGATTAATAATTAATCAGAAATTAATTGGATTAATTTCTGTGACATTAATTGGATTAATCAGGAGGTCAGGGATTAAAGTCGTACAAACTCAATAGTTGAGTTGCGGCGCGCGGCGCGCAAATGTAAAGGCTGCGACGCGCGTACATATCCGTATGAATTCAATAGTTTGAATTGCGGTGCGCGGCACGCCAATGTAAAGGCCGCGGCGCGCGTACACATAATCCGGAAAATGGGCTGCGGCTAGGGTTTCTAGCTTTACCCTTTGGTTCCCTATAAATAGGGAGCTCTAGGCCTCATTATCAGTTGCTCATTCTATTGTTTCTCTCTGGAATTTCGATCCATAATCCTCTCGGCTTGGGTGTGATCTCATTTGAGGCAGGATAATTTTGCTGCTCAGCTTCCAGAAAATTCTAAAAGGTTGGTTTTTCTATATTTATTCTTTTAGTTAATTTTCTTATGGCTTTTAGGTTTTGTTATATGTTCAATTAGAAGAAAACATAGATCCTTATAGGTTGCATGTGAACTTAGGTTATTTAGTTCATGGTTTGCACAAAACCTTTCAGTTCGATGGCAAAGATGTAAACCAATATTTGGCCTTATCCTTAAGAGTGAATGGAAATAGTCTAAGCCTGAAAATGTTTATATTGGTGTTCCTAGGGTTATTAGCATTAGCAATTGCTAAGAATTCATATAGATGATTATAAGGATCGTCTAGCTTATACCCTCTAAACTCTGGCAATATTCCTAATAACTAAGGTCTTATTTCTACTTGAGAATCAATGTTATCAGGAATATAGATTCGCGATGAATCATCATATTCCCGCGGTTGGAAATGTGATGCAACCGATTGCCGTCTCGGTTGTGCGAAATGTAAAGGTTGGGCGGGGTTACCGTAAAGATGATCGTTATATTCCCGCTGACCTGGTGGTTGATACTGTGGTGCTCTTCTGGGAGGTCCCCGACCTCGGTTCCACTGTGGTTGTGGTGCTGGTGGCACCCATCCCTCGTCTTCCTCGTCATATACCTCCTCTGTCTCTGGATAATGGTATTGTGGCTGAGGAGGTTGTTGATAGTGTATAGGTTGTGTAGGTTGGAATGTGGGTTGAGGTTTAAAAAGAACGTGTTGTGGTTGAGAGGTTGGTGTCTGCTGTCTAGGAGCTGGGGTGCCATCACGGGTCGGCTCTCCCCAAGACATTGCAGAGGTAAATGGATTGGTAGATTGTGGTTGTGAAGCGGGTGTAAATGGTGGAGTGCATGATGGTATAGGTGCAGGGGCTGAAACTGCACCACCAGAAGCACTCGTGCTCCCGAACTGAAACTCTGACAGTGGGGGAATAGAAAACACCCCCGTTGCCTCACCTGATGGTTCCTGGGCAACACTTACTGGATTACTACTAACCTGACTAAAACTCATGATATTTAAACGCCTACGGGCACGGTTTTTGCGCGCAGTACGCTCAATCTCAGAATCAAAATGCAATGGGGATAATTGCTTACCCCTGCGGGTACGCATGCACTAGTGCAACACGCCCACAAAAAAATCAAAAACCAAACTAACCAAATGAAGTTTTCAAAAACAAGAAACAAGTTCCTACTACTCACCTAATCTAAGCTCACAGCTCCCCGGCAACGGCGCCAAAATTTGACAACGCAGCGGTCGTCGTGCGGTCAAAAATAAAGAAATACCTAACACACACTAGCACAGTGGTAGTCAGGGTCGATCCACAGGAGCTTCGTGGTTAGACTAAATGAGAGATTACCAACTAGTAGTGTCACGCTACAGTCGGAGGATCTAGTTTCTACCTTCCTAATCACTAACAAACTAAAGCAATGATCAAACAACTCAAGCCAAGCTAAACTAAGCTCAAATGAACCTAGTCACTTTCTGAAATCAGAAGTACATCTCTGAATCAGAAGCAATCAAAGGCATCCAAACTAAGCAAAACCAAGCAAAGCATAAACTAGCCACTAACTAGAGTTCCACTGAACAGTTACTAGCCAAGGTTTAATGCCTAAAAACTAACCTAATTAGCTACTGATTTCAGCAAAGGAAAACAGTCCCAACAAGGTCAAAACAATATCTAAACACAAATCAAACATTCAAAACCCAACACAAGCATAAAAACACCGAAATACCAATATTAAATGTAACCAAATGATTTTCATTCACCAAATCCGAATCCAAACATCCAATAGTAACAAAATGTCATAAAACAGAAACCTAAAGTGCTAAAGGCCAATGGTTGTCACTCCCAAGGACCTTAGCTACAATTACTACTTGATACTAAAAGGAAATTAATTCTAAAACATGAAAATACCAATTGAGATGCTGCTGAAACGAATTCTTGGAGTCAAAGAGCTTCAAGGTCGATTTTACACCCGGTCTTTGCTAGGGTTTTTGGCTGGAAATGCCTCTATTTATAGTTGCAATTTTCCCGCAGCCGCGCCGCGCAGATGAAGAATCTGCGGCGCGCGTACTAATCTTTTCCCGTTTCTTCGGTATTTGAATGTGTTCCACCGCCTTAAGCCCGCGTCGCATGTATCATAGATCCGCGGCGCGCGTACGAGTTTCTTTGATTTTTCATTCTTTTCCAAACTTCTTCCTTTTGCACGCTTTTAGTCCCTGTTTCCATTCTTTTTCTCCAAACAAGTCCTGGCACGAAAAGTGAGAATACCCAGACATATTTGATATAATTTTATCAATAATAGGGCTCAACAACGCCTAAAATACTTGATATCATTAGGCGTTGTCAGTACCCTGACTAAGTTCAATTAGTCTCTTCTTCCTATCTCTCAATATTCTTATCCCGAGAATATAGGCAGCCTCTCCTAGGTCCTTCATGGCGAAACATTTCCCAAGCCAAGCCTTGACATCTTGCAAGGTTGGAATATCGTTTCCCATGAGCAGTATGTCATCGACATACAGCACTAGAAAGGTGACTATACTCCCACTAGCCATGACATATACGCAGGACTCATCCTCGCTCCTAGAGAAGCCAAGCTCTTTGACTTTCTCATGGAAACAAAGATTCCAGCTGCGAGAAGCTTGCTTCAATCCGTAGATTGATCTCTCAAGCTTACACACCTTATTGGGATACTTTGCATCGACAAAACCCTCTGGCTGATTTATGTAAACATCCTCAGTCAACTTTCCATTAAGGAAAGCGGTTTTGACGTCCATCTGCCAAATTTCATAGTCATGAAATGCAGCTATGGCCAGCATAATCCTAATAGACTTTATCTTGGCTACTGGTGAGAAGGTCTCGTCATAGTCAATCCCTGGGGTTTGAGTAAAGCCCTTCGCAACCAGTCTTGCCTTGAAAGTGTGTACCTTTCCGTCCATGTCGCTCTTCTTCTTGAAGATCCATTTGCACCCGACTGTCTTTTGACCCGGTACGTTGTCAACCAAGTTCCAAACTTGATTGTCATACATGGACTTGATCTCGCTATCCATGGCCTCTTTCCACTTGGCAGACTCAGGGCCCGCCACTGCTTCCTGGTAGTTAGCTAGTTCATCCAAATTTATCAGTGTCCTATCACTGACAAACGTGTCCCCATCCGAAGTTATATGGAACCCATAAAACTCGGGTGGCATGCTAACCCTACCGGAACGCCTAAGAGGTAAGGATACTGTAACACCCAGTTTCTCATACGAAGTACACCCAAAAATTTTCAACAATTATACATCCAAATGGGCATACTTGTACTCAAACTAAGGATCAAGATGTTATCAGCATGAATATTTAAATAAAAAGGTCCTTACAAATTTACCAGGTGTTACAAATAATCTATTTCAACTAAAGGACAGGCTCTAAATTGTCCATCTTTCTTTATCACATGCCTTCCCCTATCACAGCTACAGATACCTGCAAAACAATATACAACTCAAGTGTAAGCTTATAAAAAGCTTAGTGAGTAATCTCAATCACATTCCACAATCTCTCTCAGTAAACTCTCTCATCATTCTCCTTTGCTAGTCTCATTAGCAATTATTCACTTCCTCTTACTCTGAAATCTGCAAACATGTTAGCTTTACAAACACCAGCTAATTAGTAGTAATATCAAATCAATAATAAGTATCACAACTGATACTACTCATAAACTCAATCACACACACACTCACATATACCCATTTCACAATCAATTATACCCAATTATAACACCCATCATGGTTGTAGCAATCAAACTCAATGACTCTTTAACTCACTGCTACATCATATACTCTACTCTTATACTCAATATGAAATTCAACTCATCTCTTGTTATCCACCGATAACAGAACCACTCCGACTATAATTTATTTCAGTATCAATATAACACACACATATATATACTTATATATTACCTACAACAAGATATAACTGTTATTTCTCATAAGAATATAATCTCAATCGTGTATTAAATCACACTCAAAATCTCATTCTCGTATGTTAAATCACATGTTTCTCAATTATAAACTTGGTTATCTCAACCAATTTAAAATAAATAGTAACATGTAAATTCACAATTTAATCATAAGAATGAATTATAGTTACTCACTTGATATCGGTTTAGTATATGGAACCCCCAATTTACACGTACCGGGCTCCTGTTCGCTAGACTTGGTTATATCACCATAGTATAAATCAATTTTCCAACACCCACAATCATCTCAATAACATCTATCTCAAACATGTATAAATCAAAAGAGGAAAAAGGAGTATAAACGGTAAATATCAACTATATATTTACCGAAACCCCCAAATCTGCGATTCTACTCATTCAACCGTAGGAACTCGACAATAATCACACCAATAGCTCAAAAGACATCCACTAACAATCTACTAACAACGTATTTAACAAATTATAGCTAAATCACAAAAATTGAAGCTAGGGTTTCAAAACCCCAAAAACGAAGAAATCACTCACCTCGACAAATTCGAAAGCAAGACCACGTTTACGGGGTTAGATCCGCATCACTTTACACTTCCCTACGAATCTCCGGCTTTAATTTGACTCAAAATCGCCTCCATAAGCTCTGAAAATCGATTTGGAATGTTTGTGGGTCGAGAAATGGTTTAAATGAGGGCAAAATCGAATTTATACCCGCACGAAACCCGACCCGGGCTGTCAAACCTGCCCCGGGTTTTGATCCGCAATTCACCGCCTCAGACCCAGCACAGCACGGTCCGGGTTTTGTGACCCGACCCGGGTTACTGCTGAACACGACCCGGGTTTTGTGACCCGACCCGGGTTTTGTTGATTTTCATTTTCCTTTGTTTCTTTTATCTCTTTTAGCATTCTACTTTTCTTTGATTAATTTTAAACATCGTAACTCACGTTTTAACTCATCTATGCTCGTTTATATCAAAAGTTAAAATAACTCTACCATAAATTAAAATTACGGTATTACAAGTTCTTACCCCCTTCAAAAGATTCCGTCCTCGGAATCTCTTAGATTAGGCATGGCTGATACAACCATTTCACCACCGTAATCATGCATCACGTATGATAATGACATTATCATCTCGTCATCTCACATGACATATATATATATATTGTCACACGTTACTTACTCATAATATAGCTATAAAACTCAAGCTTCCTCGATTAACATTACAGTCAAAAACTTCCCTACTCTACTTTTCTTTCTGCAAAATCTTTACGCCCACCATTATTCTCGTAATATGATCTCTATAACCACATTGTTTGCTACCATTTCATATGGACAACCACTCACTCTTTCAGGGCACTCCCTTGTTATAGCTTTGCCGATACGAAGGTATTTCACCTCACTCTTCAAGTGATACTCCAATCTCTATCATCACTTACACACACCTATATCTATGGTTCACATCGAGCCATATTCTCAGCGTACCATCCACTCTTTCTATAACACTTATCTCAATAACTATTTGAGATTTAACTTCCATTTCCAATCTCCTTAAATGGTTTACTCTAACTCAATAAAGAAAACGGTCTCACCGATTCCAAGCTCACATTCTCTCTTAATTTACTTCTCATATCGTAACATGTGAATAATTGATTTCTCATCAACATAGCTCGTAAATACTAGGATAAAAATTCAGAAATAACAAAATATTAGAAACTATCTCAAGTTTCACTCACGCCTCCTCTGAATTTGTTATTTAACTCTCGACACTTTAATCACACAAAATCCGTTTCAGTTGTCTCATCACCACAACCGACTTCAACTTCTCTGAAAACACATTCATCTCTGTTCCCTCCTCATCACACATATTAGGTTTTTACCCAATATACAACTAACAATCTTCTACCAATTAACTCCTTTTTATCTCAGTTCAACAACATACCTCATGTTGTTTCTCACAATGTACTCGCTTATTATATCATCTCTTATGTGGACAATTCACATCACGTTCTCACTCAATCGATAATCATTAGATTTATATCAAACTCAATAATTTATTTTCAAATAATTTATCAACGCAACCGCATATATTCCTCCTGACATACAATCAGTAAGGACTTTTCCTCTCGCCACTTCTCCGCCATTATCACCGTAATCTCTAATTCATCCGTATGACACCAATAGGTCATACGTATGGCTCACCGTAATCCCTATACACGACTCAAATAATAACATCTGTCACCGCAATCTCTATGGTGAGATCATATCTCATCACTCGGCTATCTCGTTAATCTCAAGAAATAATTCAAAATTATTATAACAAAATCTATTATTTATCGTCTCATACGAATAAATAGTTTTGTCATCTTCACACCCACACATTTATTTCACTGGCAGTAATTGGTTTGATTGCTAAGGAACGAATCCTATCAATCACAACTACAATTACTTTCTTTCTCTTTTAACTCATATCTTCTCATTATATATTTATAAAACTGTATTTCGTTCAACATGTAAGAAATCTCACACATACTCAACACAACTACATGATAAATGAACATACTCACAATAACATTTTTCAATAGTATTACTCATTGTATTATCTCACAATACCTCTTTACTGTTACTCAGCCTCTGATTCGTCCTCTTCTAAACCCGTAGGTTTCAAGCCAGACAAGCTTACTGCTACATTCATATCTATCCATACGCAAGGATAGTACATGTCTCATTACTCTGCATCATCATAATGTACATGCCTGTCTACACACAAGCACATCACTATAGCACCACTCTGGCTCAATTCTTGGTACCCCGTACCATCATTTGGTCTCATCATTCATAGTATCTTACAGTACCCCGTACTGTTCTCCAAACTCACTAATCAACACTATCTCATAGTACTTCGTACCGCTCTCTGTTATCAGCACTCAACGCTGTGTTACGGTATCTCATACCGTCCTCTGATCAAATCATGGTACCTCGTACCATTTTCTGATTTCAATCCATCTCCTCTTCTACTCTAGAAATTTTCCCTTACGGTGTCAAGCCATATAGACTCACCGTCACTCCTCCTTTCGTTTGAGTCACAAAGATCCTCACTGCTCTAACCACAAGATACTCGTCTTGTGGTTCTACAGAAATATGTGGTCTCAACCTCAGCTACTCCATATGTAGCCCCACGAAATATGTGATCTCAATCACATTTACTCGATATATGGTCCCACAATTATGTGATCTCAACCATATTTACTCGATATATGGTCCCATAATTATGTGGTCTCAACCACATTTTCTCAATATATGATCCCACAAAATATGTGGTCTCAACCACATTTACTCAATATATGGTCCCACAATTATGTGGTCTCAACCATATTTACTCAGTAACTAACTCAATCTCTAAGCCAATAAGGCCTATATGAACCACTCTAGGTTCTCTCAATTATACCACAAAGTACTCTTTATGTGGTTATTCGAATGTCCTCTAACATCTCTGTCACAAATATCTCATTATGTGACAACTCCAATTCGTAGAATTTAACACTCAACATATCAACTCATAATCAGCTATGGTGCGCAATCAGCTACGCACTCCTCGTCTTTCCCAACTCATACTCTTTTGGCTATCTCAGCCATTCATTGTGATCAATCATAAGTACTAGTCATGTGGCCCCACAAAATATGTGGTCTCAACCACAAAATACTTGTACATAAAAGTCTCGTCACATCTATATAACAACAAACACTATATATATACAATATCAAAATTTATATATATATTTACCATGTATATACTCTTTATACACACTTTTCTAAGGTTGTTAAGTACTCATTAAGCAACCATTTATAATCTCAGTTATATACAATCACAAAGCACTCGTTATGTGATATGTAAACATTACCTCAAATGGACATGAGATTCTCATCTCAATGCCGATTACTACATTTTATAATCACAATTCTCTAATACATGTAATCTCAATTGATCTTTTACGTGTCTACATATTTTATACATATTCTATTACATGTATTATCAACAATTAAACACGCGCGACACGTTACAGCTAACATGTTAAGTAAAATTATTTGCATACCTCATAGCAACAAAATCTTGTCTCCTCATTAGTTAAACCTTGCGTACCGCGGTTCTCAAATCTTGAGTGTACTCAGCTACACTCACATATCTCAACTCTTAGCTCATGCTCAACATATTCTCAAACTCTTTCTCATCATCAGTTAGAATTTTGCCTCGACCGGGATTTCATCTTAACATCTCATCATCAGTTGGAATCTCGTCATTCTGGAATCTCATCTCGTATTCAGTTGACATCTCATAATTAGCTGAATTTCTTTTCTTCTCGTTGGTTGATATCTCATATCAGCCAAAATCTTGTCTCATCATCCACTATTGGTCCAACCGACTCTTACCAATTTCTCAACTCATCCTTCATCTGACTCCATATCTGTATTTACACACAGAAAACAACAAATAATAATATAACATAATAGTTATACTTAACTCATACTCTAACATATGCAACCGTATCTTTTCCACGCATGTGATAGGGGATCTCTCTCTTCTCGGTTTAAGTCTAGGACTCTACACTCAAAGACCTAGTTCGCTTAAACCATGCTCTGATACCAACTTGTAACACCCAGTTTCTCATACGAAGTACACCCAAAAATTTTCAACAATTATACATCCAAATGGGCATACTTGTACTCAAACTAAGGATCAAGATGTTATCAGCATGAATATTTAAATAAAAAGGTCCTTACAAATTTACTAGGCGTTACAAATAATCTATTTCAACTAAAGGACAGGCTCTAAATTGTCCATCTTTCTTTATCACATGCCTTCCCCTATCACAGCTATAGATACCTGCAAAACAATATACAACTCAAGTGTAAGCTTATAAAAAGCTTAGTGAGTAATCTCAATCACATTCCACAATCTCTCTCAGTAAACTCTCTCATCATTCTCCTTTGCTAGTCTCATTAGCAATTATTCACTTCCTCTTACTCTGAAATCTGCAAACATGTTAGCTTTACAAACACCAGCTAATTAGTAGTAATATCAAATCAATAATAAGTATCACAACTGATACTACTCATAAACTCAATCACACACACACACTCACATATACCCATTTCACAATCAATTATACCCAATTATAACACCCATCATGGTTGTAGCAATCAAACTCAAAGACTCTTTAACTCACTGCTACATCATATACTCTACTCTTATACTCAATATGAAATTCAACTCATCTCTTGTTATCCACCGATAACAGAACCACTCCGACTATAATTTATTTCAGTATCAATATAACACACACATATATATACTTATATATTACCTACAACAAGATATAACTGTTATTTCTCATAAGAATATAATCTCAATCGTGTATTAAATCACACTCAAAATCTCATTCTCGTATGTTAAATCACATGTTTCTCAATTATAAACTTGGTTATCTCAACCAATTTAAAATCAATAGTAACCTGTAAATTCACAATTTAATCATAAGAATGAATTATAGTTACTCACTTGATATCGGTTTAGTATATGGAACCCCCAATTTACACGTACCGGGCTCCTGTTCGCTAGACTTGGTTATATCACCATAGTATAAATCAATTTTCCAACACCCACAATCATCTCAATAACATCTATCTCAAACATGTATAAATCAAAAGAGGAAAAAGGAGTATAAACGGTAAATATCAACTCTATATTTACTGAAACCCCCAAATCTGCGATTCTACTCATTCAACCGTAGGAACTCGACAATAATCACACCAATAGCTCAAAAGACATCCACTAACAATCTACTAACAACGTATTTAACAAATTATAGCTAAATCACAAAAATTGAAGCTAGGGTTTCAAAACCCCAAAAACGAAGAAATCACTCACCTCGACAAATTCGAAAGCAAGATGTAACACCCGGTTTCTCATACAAAGTACACCCAAAATTTTGCAAACAATTATACATTAAAAATGGGTATACTTGCACTCAACCCAGGAAAAAACAAGATGTTATCAAACATTAATTACACAAAAGGTCCTTAAAATTTGACCAGGCATTACAAATAAACCTAACATAACTAAAGGACATGCTCTGAGTTGTCTATCTCTCTTTATCACATGCCTTCCCCTATCACTGCTACAGATACCTGCAAAACAACAAATAACTCAAGTGTAAGCTTATAAAGCTTAGTGAGAAATCTCAATCATACTCCACAATCTCTTTTAGTAAACTCTCTTCTCATTCTTCTTTTTTGCTAGTCTCATTAGCAATATTCACTCTCTCTAAACTCTGAAACCTGCAAAACATATTAGCTTTACAAGCACCAGCTAATTAGTAGTAATATCAACTCAATAAATAAGTATCTCAACTGATACTACTTATAAACTCAATCCTACATACTCGTATAAACTCATTTCACTGTTAATCATGCTCAATTTTAACAGTTATCATGGTTGTAACAATCAAACTCAAAAACTCTTTAAGTCACTCACTCTAGCATATACTCTGATCTTATGCTCAAGTATAGACTATAACTCATCTCTTGTTATCCACAATAAACATAACCATAATTCAATTTAGATATAGTCAAACTATATATATGAATTATAACTACTCACCTAATATCGGCTTGGTACGTGGAACTCCCAATTTGCGCGTACCGGGCTTCTGTTCGCTAGACTTGGTTATATCACCATAGTCTAAATCAATTCTTCAACATCCAAAATCATCTCAATATCATCTATCTCAAAGATGTATCAATCAAAAGAGGAAAAAGGAGTATAAACGGTAAATATCAACTCAATATTTATCGAAATCCCCAATTCTGCGGTTCTACTCATTCAACCGTAGAAACTCGACAATACTCTCACCAATAACTCTAAAGGCATCCACTAACAATCTACTATCAACATATATAACAATATGTAACGAAATCACGAAATCAAAGTTAGGGTTTTCAAAAACCCCAAACCGAAGAAATCACTCACCTGTTTGAAGATTTATACGATTAAAGCTAGAATCACAAAAGCTCCAACGATCCTTCAAGTTCTCCTAACACCTACATGAACATATTTACACCAAACAAAGGTGAATATGTTGTTTTTCAACCCTTCAAGCTCAAATCTTGGTCATAACTATTGAAACTCGGGATTAGAAGCGTTTCAACACATCCAAACAAGTGTTATCTACTCATTTTTTATCTAATCACAGGTAGTACTTCACAACTCCTCGAAATCAACCCAAAATGACCAAATCAACCGTTCAAAAGGGCTAGAATCGGAAACCTTACCTTCAATAAGCGAGATATCGAAAATTACTTCAATCCTCCGCGTTCTAGCCTTCCGATTTGGTCCTAATACGAAGAGGGAATGTTTTCTAGGGTTGAGAGGGTTTTTCAATCGAAAATCCTCAAGAAAAATGGCTGAAATCGCAATTTAAACAAGTGGGGTCGGCACGAAACCCGACCCGGGTTCCAAAACCCGGTCCTGGTCCCTGCACAGCACGACCCGTGCTGGTTGACCCGACCCGGTTTACCATTTGCTGCTGCTGCTTTCTTCCGTCTGTCAACCCGACCCGGTTTCCAAAACCCGGTCCGGGTTTCAGTCTAACTCGACCCGGGTTTAAAAACCCGCCCCGGGTTTGGTTTGTTTCCACTTCGTTGAATGTTTAAGACTATAACACGACCCGGCTTGACCCAAAATTGTTTCTAACACTCTTTTTAAAGTCTAACTCCTCCTAGATTGGGTTTCCATCCATCCTAACTCATATTATAACTCATCTAATCTCGTTTTTATTATAATTAATACAACCATACCATAAATTTAAAATTACGGTATTACAAGTTCTTACCCCCTTCAAAAGATTCCGTCCTCGGAATCTCTTGAAACAAAAAGGGATATTTTGACCGCATCCCTTCCTCAACTCTTCAAGTGACATCCGTACCTCTATGATGTCTCCATTGCACTTTTATCTCTCAATCTTTTTTTTTTGTTTTGCAACTTTCTGACCTTTTTATCCAGAATTTGTTCTGACATCTCTTGGAGAGGTACTTCAATTTCTCATCTAATTGAACCCTGGTTAAAGGTACTCAAATGGATTTGTAATACAAAGTTCTTCTGAAGTGTGACACATGGGATACATTGTGAATACTTCTCAACTCATAAGGAAACTCAAACTTCCTCAATTCATATTACACTTTAAAAAAATTTTGCTCAGTCAATTTCTCTTTATGTAAAATCTTAACGCCCACCATCTTCTTCATAAGATTTTATCTGTAGCCATATTGGTTATCACTATTTCCATATAAATTCTCACTCTTTCAAGCCACACTTTGCTATGGCATCGCTGACACCAATCTATCTCACTTCATTCTTTAAATGATACTCAAATCATCAACTTGTCCCATATGGCCATCTGGAACTCAACTCTCGTTTTTAAATTTTTTTGAAATGATTTTACTTTAACTCATTAAGAAAAACGGTCTTACCGATTCCAGGCTCACATTCTCTCTCAATTTACTCCTCTAATAGCAACATGCCAGTTATTGATTTCTCATGTTTGCACATCCTCATCGATTAGGTAGGAGAAACCCTCATACAACACAAAGATGCCGACATTCAACTGTCTCAATCACGTTACATAACTCATTTACACTATGATATAAATCCAGAATAATAAAATATCAGAAACTATCTCGAGTTTCACTCACGTCTCCTCTGGATTTAGCATTTAACCCTCGACACTTTGGTCACACAATACCCTTTTCAGTTATTACATCACCTCAATTGTACAATGATTCTCTAAAATCTCATCTATCTCTGCTTCTACCTCAGCGTATACATCAGGTTTTCACCAAATGTACCACTATAATTCTCTACCAATAATAGCTCCACTTCATTTCTGTTTAACAACATAACTCACGTTGTTTCTCTCGATGTACTCACTTATTACTTCCTCACTTATGTGGACAATCCATATCACGCTCTCACTCAATCGATAATCATAACGAACTCAACAATTTATTATCAGATAAATTTTCAACACAATCACATATATTTCTCCCGTCACATCATTAGTAAGAATTCTCCCCTTGCCATTTCTCCGTCATTCTCATCTAAATTTCTAATTCATTTTAATGACACAAAATAAATCATACATACATACGGCTCACCGTAATCTCTACACACAACTCGCAAAGAATTAATAATGTTCAACACCGTAATTTCTACGGTGAGTATCTCATTACTCGACTAATTCATTAATCTCAAGAAAATAACTCAACATTATTATAACAAAATCTACTATCCATCGTCTCATACGAATAAGTAGTTTTGTTATCTCGACATTCACAATTTTCTCTCATTGGCAGTAATCGATTTGATTGCTAAGGAACGAATCCTATCAATCACAATTACAATTACTTTTCTCCTCTTTTCAACTCATATCTTTTCATCATGCATTTATAGAATTCTGTCTCATTCAACATGAAAGATATCTCATACATTCTCAACACGATTATTTGATAAACATACATATTCACAATAACATTCTCAATAGTATTACTCATTGTATTATCTCACAATACCTCTTTACTGTTAGTCAGCCTCTGATTCGTCCTCTTCTAAACCCATAGGTTTCAAGTCACACAAGCTTACTGCTACATTCATATCTATCCATACGCAAGGATAGTATATGTCTCATTACTCTGCATCATCATAACGTACATGCCTGTCTACACACAAGCACAACACTACAGCACCACTCTGGCTCAACTCTTGGTACTCCGTACCATCATTTGGTCTCATCATTCATAGTATCTTACAGTACCCCGTACTATTCTCCAAACTCACTAATCAACACTATCTCATAGCACTTCGTACCGTTCGTCGACCTCATTGCTCAACACTCTCTCACGGTACCTCGTGCCGTTCTCTGATATCAGCACTCGACGCTGTGTTACGGTATCTCATACCGTCCTCTGATCAAATCATGGTACCTCGTACCATTTTCTGATTTTAATCCATCTCCTCTTTTAAATCTAGGAATTCTCCCTTACGGTCTCAAGCCATATAGACTCACCGTCACTCCTCCTTTCGTTTGAGTCACAAAGATTCTCACTGCTCTAACCACAAGATACTCGTCTTATGGTTCCACAGAAATATGTGACCTCAATCTCAGCTACTCAATATGTAACCCCATGTAATATGTGGTCTCAATCACATTTACTCATTATGTGGCCCAACAAAGTATGTGGTCTCAACCACTTTACTCGATATATGGTCCCACAAAATATGTGGTCTCAACCACATTTACTCGATATATGGTCCCACAAAATATGTGGTCTCAACCACATTTACTCGATATATGGTCCCACAATTATGTGGTCTCAACCATATTTACTCAGTAACTAACTCAATCTCTAAGCCAATAGGGCCTAGATGAACCACTCTAGGTTCTCTCAATTCTAACCACAAGGTACTCTTTATGTGGTTACTCAATGTCCTCTGATAACGCTATCACAAATATCTCATTCTGTGACAACTCCAAACCACACAGTTCAATTCTCAGTATGTCAACTCATAATCAGTTATTGTGTGCAATCAATTACACACTCACCGTCTTTCTCAACTCATATTCTTTTGGCTATCTCAGCCATTTATTTTGATCAATCACAAGTACTAGTCATGTGGCCCCACAAAACATGTGGTCTCAACCACAAAGTACTTGTACATATAAGTCTCGTCACATCTGTGAAACAACAAACACTATATATACAATATCAAAATTTATATATATATATATATTTACCATGTATATACTCTTTATACACACTTCTCTAAGGTTGTTAAGTACTCGTCAAGCAACCACTTATAATCTCAGTTATATACAATCACAAAGCACTCGTTATGTGATATGTAAACATTGCTTCAAATGGACATGAGATTCTCATCTCAATGTCGATTACTACATTTTATAACCACAATTCTCTAATACATGTAATCTCAATTGATCTTTTACGTGTCTACATATTTTATACATATTCTATTACATGTATTATCAACAATTAAACACGCGCGACACATTACAGCTAACATGTTAAGTAAAATTACTTGCATACCTCAAAGCAACAAAATCTCGTCTCCTTATTATTTGAACCTTGCGTACCGCGGTTCTCAACTCTTAAGTGTACTCGGCTACACTCATATATCTCAACTCTTAGCTCATACTCAACTTATGCTTAAATTCTTTCTCATCATCAGTTAAAATTTTTCCTCGACCGGGATCTCATGTTAACATCTTATCATCATTTGGAAATTTACCATCAACAGAATCTCATCTCATTTTCAGTTAACATCTCATAATTAGCTGAATTTCTTTTCTTCTCGTTGGTTGATATCTCATATCAGCCAAAATCTCGTCTCATCATCCACTATTGGTCCAACCGGCTCTTACCAATTTCTCAACTCATCCTTCATCTGACTCTATATCTGTATTTACACACAGAAAACAACAAATAATAATATAACAGAATAGTTATACTCAACTCATACTCTAACATCTGCAGCAGTATCTTTTCCAAGCATGTGATAGGGGCTCTCTCCTCCTTGGTTCAAGTCTAGGACTCTATACTCAAAGACCTAGTTCACTTAAACCATGCTCTGATACCAACTTGTAACACCCGGTTTCTCATACAAAGTACACCCAAAATTTTGCAAACAATTATACATTAAAAATGGGTATACTTGCACTCAACCCAGGAAAAAACAAGATGTTATCAAACATTAATTACACAAAAGGTCCTTAAAATTTGACCAGGCATTACAAATAAACCTAACATAACTAAAGGACATGCTCTGAGTTGTCTATCTCTCTTTATCACATGCCTTCCCCTATCACTGCTACAGATACCTGCAAAACAACAAACAACTCAAGTGTAAGCTTATAAAGCTTAGTGAGAAATCTCAATCATACTCCACAATCTCTTTTAGTAAACTCTCTTCTCATTCTTCTTTTTTGCTAGTCTCATTAGCAATATTCACTCTCTCTAAACTCTGAAACCTGCAAAACATATTAGCTTTACAAGCACCAGCTAATTAGTAGTAATATCAACTCAATAAATAAGTATCTCAACTGATACTACTTATAAACTCAATCCTACATACTCGTATAAACTCATTTCACTGTTAATCATGCTCAATTTTAACAGTTATCATGGTTGTAACAATCAAACTCAAAAACTCTTTAAGTCACTCACTCTAGCATATACTCTGATCTTATGCTCAAGTATAGACTATAACTCATCTCTTGTTATCCACAATAAACATAACCATAATTCAATTTAGATATATTCAAACTATATATATGAATTATAACTACTCACCTAATATCGGCTTGGTACGTGGAACTCCCAATTTGCGCGTACCGGGCTTCTGTTCGCTAGACTTGGTTATATCACCATAGTCTAAATCAATTCTTCAACATCCAAAATCATCTCAATATCATCTATCTCAAAGATGTATCAATCAAAAGAGGAAAAAGGAGTATAAACGGTAAATATCAACTCAATATTTATCGAAATCCCCAATTCCGCGGTTCTACTCATTCAACCGTAGAAACTCGACAATACTCTCACCAATAACTCTAAAGGCATCCACTAACAATCTACTATCAACATATATAACAATATGTAACGAAATCACGAAATCAAAGTTAGGGTTTTCAAAAACCCCAAACCGAAGAAATCACTCACCTGTTTGAAGATTTATACGATTAAAGCTAGAATCACAAAAGCTCCAACGATCCTTCAAGTTCTCCTAACACCTACATGAACATATTTACACCAAACAAAGGTGAATATGTTGTTTTTCAACCCTTCAAGCTCAAATCTTGGTCATAACTATTGAAACTCGGGATTAGAAGCGTTTCAACACATCCAAACAAGTGTTATCTACTCATTTTTTATCTAATCACAGGTAGTACTTCACAACTCCTCGAAATCAACCCAAAATGACCAAATCAACCGTTCAAAAGGGCTAGAATCGGAAACCTTACCTTCAATAAGCGAGATATCGAAAATTACTTCAATCCTCCGCGTTCTAGCCTTCCGATTTGGTCCTAATACGAAGAGGGAATGTTTTCTAGGGTTGAGAGGGTTTTTCAATCGAAAATCCTCAAGAAAAATGGCTGAAATCGCAATTTAAACAAGTGGGGTCGGCACGAAACCCGACCCGGGTTCCAAAACCCGGTCCTGGTCCCTGCACAGCACGACCCGTGCTGGTTGACCCGACCCGGTTTACCATTTGCTGCTGCTGCTTTCTTCCGTCTGTCAACCCGACCCGGTTTCCAAAACCCGGTCCGGGTTTCAGTCTAACTCGACCCGGGTTTAAAAACCCGCCCCGGGTTTGGTTTGTTTCCACTTCGTTGAATGTTTAAGACTATAACACGACCCGGCTTGACCCAAAATTGTTTCTAACACTCTTTTTAAAGTCTAACTCCTCCTAGATTGGGTTTCCATCCATCCTAACTCATATTATAACTCATCTAATCTCGTTTTTATTATAATTAATACAACCATACCATAAATTTAAAATTACGGTATTACAAGTTCTTACCCCCTTCAAAAGATTCCGTCCTCGGAATCTCTTGAAACAAAAAGGGATATTTTGACCGCATCCCTTCCTCAACTCTTCAAGTGACATCCGTACCTCTATGATGTCTCCATTGCACTTTTATCTCTCAATCTTTTTTTTTTGTTTTGCAACTTTCTGACCTTTTTATCCAGAATTTGTTCTGACATCTCTTGGAGAGGTACTTCAATTTCTCATCTAATTGAACCCTGGTTAAAGGTACTCAAATGGATTTGTAATACAAAGTTCTTCTGAAGTGTGACACATGGGATACATTGTGAATACTTCTCAACTCATAAGGAAACTCAAACTTCCTCAATTCATATTACACTTTAAAAAAATTTTGCTCAGTCAATTTCTCTTTATGTAAAATCTTAACGCCCACCATCTTCTTCATAAGATTTTATCTGTAGCCATATTGGTTATCACTATTTCCATATAAATTCTCACTCTTTCAAGCCACACTTTGCTATGGCATCGCTGACACCAATCTATCTCACTTCATTCTTTAAATGATACTCAAATCATCAACTTGTCCCATATGGCCATCTGGAACTCAACTCTCGTTTTTAAATTTTTTTGAAATGATTTTACTTTAACTCATTAAGAAAAACGGTCTTACCGATTCCAGGCTCACATTCTCTCTCAATTTACTCCTCTAATAGCAACATGCCAGTTATTGATTTCTCATGTTTGCACATCCTCATCGATTAGGTAGGAGAAACCCTCATACAACACAAAGATGCCGACATTCAACTGTCTCAATCACGTTACATAACTCATTTACACTATGATATAAATCCAGAATAATAAAATATCAGAAACTATCTCGAGTTTCACTCACGTCTCCTCTGGATTTAGCATTTAACCCTCGACACTTTGGTCACACAATACCCTTTTCAGTTATTACATCACCTCAATTGTACAATGATTCTCTAAAATCTCATCTATCTCTGCTTCTACCTCAGCGTATACATCAGGTTTTCACCAAATGTACCACTATAATTCTCTACCAATAATAGCTCCACTTCATTTCTGTTTAACAACATAACTCACGTTGTTTCTCTCGATGTACTCACTTATTACTTCCTCACTTATGTGGACAATCCATATCACGCTCTCACTCAATCGATAATCATAACGAACTCAACAATTTATTATCAGATAAATTTTCAACACAATCACATATATTTCTCCCGTCACATCATTAGTAAGAATTCTCCCCTTGCCATTTCTCCGTCATTCTCATCTAAATTTCTAATTCATTTTAATGACACAAAATAAATCATACATACATACGGCTCACCGTAATCTCTACACACAACTCGCAAAGAATTAATAATGTTCAACACCGTAATTTCTACGGTGAGTATCTCATTACTCGACTAATTCATTAATCTCAAGAAAATAACTCAACATTATTATAACAAAATCTACTATCCATCGTCTCATACGAATAAGTAGTTTTGTTATCTCGACATTCACAATTTTCTCTCATTGGCAGTAATCGATTTGATTGCTAAGGAACGAATCCTATCAATCACAATTACAATTACTTTTCTCCTCTTTTCAACTCATATCTTTTCATCATGCATTTATAGAATTCTGTCTCATTCAACATGAAAGATATCTCATACATTCTCAACACGATTATTTGATAAACATACATATTCACAATAACATTCTCAATAGTATTACTCATTGTATTATCTCACAATACCTCTTTACTGTTAGTCAGCCTCTGATTCGTCCTCTTCTAAACCCATAGGTTTCAAGTCACACAAGCTTACTGCTACATTCATATCTATCCATACGCAAGGATAGTATATGTCTCATTACTCTGCATCATCATAACGTACATGCCTGTCTACACACAAGCACAACACTACAGCACCACTCTGGCTCAACTCTTGGTACTCCGTACCATCATTTGGTCTCATCATTCATAGTATCTTACAGTACCCCGTACTATTCTCCAAACTCACTAATCAACACTATCTCATAGCACTTCGTACCGTTCGTCGACCTCATTGCTCAACACTCTCTCACGGTACCTCGTGCCGTTCTCTGATATCAGCACTCGACGCTGTGTTACGGTATCTCATACCGTCCTCTGATCAAATCATGGTACCTCGTACCATTTTCTGATTTTAATCCATCTCCTCTTTTAAATCTAGGAATTCTCCCTTACGGTCTCAAGCCATATAGACTCACCGTCACTCCTCCTTTCGTTTGAGTCACAAAGATTCTCACTGCTCTAACCACAAGATACTCGTCTTATGGTTCCACAGAAATATGTGACCTCAATCTCAGCTACTCAATATGTAACCCCATGTAATATGTGGTCTCAATCACATTTACTCATTATGTGGCCCAACAAAGTATGTGGTCTCAACCACTTTACTCGATATATGGTCCCACAAAATATGTGGTCTCAACCACATTTACTCGATATATGGTCCCACAAAATATGTGGTCTCAACCACATTTACTCGATATATGGTCCCACAATTATGTGGTCTCAACCATATTTACTCAGTAACTAACTCAATCTCTAAGCCAATAGGGCCTAGATGAACCACTCTAGGTTCTCTCAATTCTAACCACAAGGTACTCTTTATGTGGTTACTCAATGTCCTCTGATAACGCTATCACAAATATCTCATTCTGTGACAACTCCAAACCACACAGTTCAATTCTCAGTATGTCAACTCATAATCAGTTATTGTGTGCAATCAATTACACACTCACCGTCTTTCTCAACTCATATTCTTTTGGCTATCTCAGCCATTTATTTTGATCAATCACAAGTACTAGTCATGTGGCCCCACAAAACATGTGGTCTCAACCACAAAGTACTTGTACATATAAGTCTCGTCACATCTGTGAAACAACAAACACTATATATACAATATCAAAATTTATATATATATATATATTTACCATGTATATACTCTTTATACACACTTCTCTAAGGTTGTTAAGTACTCGTCAAGCAACCACTTATAATCTCAGTTATATACAATCACAAAGCACTCGTTATGTGATATGTAAACATTGCTTCAAATGGACATGAGATTCTCATCTCAATGTCGATTACTACATTTTATAACCACAATTCTCTAATACATGTAATCTCAATTGATCTTTTACGTGTCTACATATTTTATACATATTCTATTACATGTATTATCAACAATTAAACACGCGCGACACATTACAGCTAACATGTTAAGTAAAATTACTTGCATACCTCAAAGCAACAAAATCTCGTCTCCTTATTATTTGAACCTTGCGTACCGCGGTTCTCAACTCTTAAGTGTACTCGGCTACACTCATATATCTCAACTCTTAGCTCATACTCAACTTATGCTTAAATTCTTTCTCATCATCAGTTAAAATTTTTCCTCGACCGGGATCTCATGTTAACATCTTATCATCATTTGGAAATTTACCATCAACAGAATCTCATCTCATTTTCAGTTAACATCTCATAATTAGCTGAATTTCTTTTCTTCTCGTTGGTTGATATCTCATATCAGCCAAAATCTCGTCTCATCATCCACTATTGGTCCAACCGGCTCTTACCAATTTCTCAACTCATCCTTCATCTGACTCTATATCTGTATTTACACACAGAAAACAACAAATAATAATATAACAGAATAGTTATACTCAACTCATACTCTAACATCTGCAGCAGTATCTTTTCCAAGCATGTGATAGGGGCTCTCTCCTCCTTGGTTCAAGTCTAGGACTCTATACTCAAAGACCTAGTTCACTTAAACCATGCTCTGATACCAACTTGTAACACCCGGTTTCTCATACAAAGTACACCCAAAATTTTGCAAACAATTATACATTAAAAATGGGTATACTTGCACTCAACCCAGGAAAAAACAAGATGTTATCAAACATTAATTACACAAAAGGTCCTTAAAATTTGACCAGGCATTACAAATAAACCTAACATAACTAAAGGACATGCTCTGAGTTGTCTATCTCTCTTTATCACATGCCTTCCCCTATCACTGCTACAGATACCTGCAAAACAACAAACAACTCAAGTGTAAGCTTATAAAGCTTAGTGAGAAATCTCAATCATACTCCACAATCTCTTTTAGTAAACTCTCTTCTCATTCTTCTTTTTTGCTAGTCTCATTAGCAATATTCACTCTCTCTAAACTCTGAAACCTGCAAAACATATTAGCTTTACAAGCACCAGCTAATTAGTAGTAATATCAACTCAATAAATAAGTATCTCAACTGATACTACTTATAAACTCAATCCTACATACTCGTATAAACTCATTTCACTGTTAATCATGCTCAATTTTAACAGTTATCATGGTTGTAACAATCAAACTCAAAAACTCTTTAAGTCACTCACTCTAGCATATACTCTGATCTTATGCTCAAGTATAGACTATAACTCATCTCTTGTTATCCACAATAAACATAACCATAATTCAATTTAGATATAGTCAAACTATATATATGAATTATAACTACTCACCTAATATCGGCTTGGTACGTGGAACTCCCAATTTGCGCGTACCGGGCTTCTGTTCGCTAGACTTGGTTATATCACCATAGTCTAAATCAATTCTTCAACATCCAAAATCATCTCAATATCATCTATCTCAAAGATGTATCAATCAAAAGAGGAAAAAGGAGTATAAACGGTAAATATCAACTCAATATTTATCGAAATCCCCAATTCCGCGGTTCTACTCATTCAACCGTAGAAACTCGACAATACTCTCACCAATAACTCTAAAGGCATCCACTAACAATCTACTATCAACATATATAACAATATGTAACGAAATCACGAAATCAAAGTTAGGGTTTTCAAAAACCCCAAACCGAAGAAATCACTCACCTGTTTGAAGATTTATACGATTAAAGCTAGAATCACAAAAGCTCCAACGATCCTTCAAGTTCTCCTAACACCTACATGAACATATTTACACCAAACAAAGGTGAATATGTTGTTTTTCAACCCTTCAAGCTCAAATCTTGGTCATAACTATTGAAACTCGGGATTAGAAGCGTTTCAACACATCCAAACAAGTGTTATCTACTCATTTTTTATCTAATCACAGGTAGTACTTCACAACTCCTCGAAATCAACCCAAAATGACCAAATCAACCGTTCAAAAGGGCTAGAATCGGAAACCTTACCTTCAATAAGCGAGATATCGAAAATTACTTCAATCCTCCGCGTTCTAGCCTTCCGATTTGGTCCTAATACGAAGAGGGAATGTTTTCTAGGGTTGAGAGGGTTTTTCAATCGAAAATCCTCAAGAAAAATGGCTGAAATCGCAATTTAAACAAGTGGGGTCGGCACGAAACCCGACCCGGGTTCCAAAACCCGGTCCTGGTCCCTGCACAGCACGACCCGTGCTGGTTGACCCGACCCGGTTTACCATTTGCTGCTGCTGCTTTCTTCCGTCTGTCAACCCGACCCGGTTTCCAAAACCCGGTCCGGGTTTCAGTCTAACTCGACCCGGGTTTAAAAACCCGCCCCGGGTTTGGTTTGTTTCCACTTCGTTGAATGTTTAAGACTATAACACGACCCGGCTTGACCCAAAATTGTTTCTAACACTCTTTTTAAAGTCTAACTCCTCCTAGATTGGGTTTCCATCCATCCTAACTCATATTATAACTCATCTAATCTCGTTTTTATTATAATTAATACAACCATACCATAAATTTAAAATTACGGTATTACACAAGACCACGTTTACGGGGTTAGATCCGCATCACTTTACACTTCCCTACGAATCTCCGGCTTTAATTTGACTCAAACTCGCCTCCATAAGCTCTGAAAATCGATTTGGAATGTTTGTGGGTCGAGAAATGGTTTAAATGAGGGCAAAATCGAATTTATACCCGCACGAAACCCGACCCGGGCTGTCAAACCCGCCCCGGGTTTTGATCCGCAATTCACCGCCTCAGACCCAGCACAGCACGGTCCGGGTTTTGTGACCCGACCCGGGTTACTGCTGAACACGACCCGGGTTTTGTGACCCGACCCGGGTTTTGTTGATTTTCATTTTCCTTTGTTTCTTTTATCTCTTTTAGCATTCTACTTTTCTTTGATTAATTTTAAACATCGTAACTCACGTTTTAACTCATCTATGCTCGTTTATATCAAAAGTTAAAATAACTCTACCATAAATTAAAATTACGGTATTACAGATACATCTGTCGGACCAATAGGAGCTTCTTCCTCATGTTGGTTGCTAGTTTCTCCTAAGGTTGCGTCATCTGATGACTCTTGAATTTCTTCCAGATCAATGGTACTCCCACTGTCCTCTTTGAATATGAACGCTCTCTCTCGAAAGACCGCTCGTCTAGCTACAAAGACCACGTCCTCGCTTGGTCTGTAGAATAGATATCCAAAGGACTATTTGGGATAACCAAGGAAGAAACACCTTTCGCTTCTTTCTGCGAGTTTGTCTTGAGTCTCTCGTCTAACGAAAGCCTCACAACCCCAGACTTTGATATGTGCCAGAGATGGAGCTTTCCCCGTCCACATTTCATGAGGTGTTTTAGCAACCTTTTTAGTAGGGACAAGATTGAGGATATGGGCGGCAGTCTCTAAGGCATACCCCCAGAAGTGAATGGGAAGTGAAGCTCGACTCATCATGGAACGAACCATGTCCAACAGGGTTCGGTTGCGCCTCTCCGCAACACCGTTCAACTGTGGTGTCCTGGGAGGTGTCAACTGTGAAACTATTCTGCATTCCTTTAGATAGTCTAGGAACTCGATACTTAGATACTCTCCGCCTCTGTCGGACCTGAGCATCTTTATCTTCCTGCCTAATTGATTCTCTACCTCGTTCTTAAACTCTTTGAACTTTTCAAAAGTGTCTGACTTATGCTTGATTAAGTAGATATAACCGTATCTACTAAAATCGTCAGTAAAGGTTACGTAGAACCGCGTGCCATCCTTTATGGTTGATCTGAATGGACCACACACATCCGTGTGAATGATGTCCAACAGACCCTCACCTCTTTCAAAAGACCCTTTGAAAGGTGATTTAGTCATCTTGCCTAACAGATAAGATTCGCATACATCATCCGACCTGAGGTCGAATGATTCCAACACTCCATCCTTTTGGAGTTGGGCGATGCGTTTCTTGCTGATGTGCCCGAGCCGACTATGCCACAGACATGCCTTTTCTACACCACTAGTAGAATCAATATAATTTACACTATGTCCTAAATTGTCAACACATTCAACAGTTTCATACACACCATCACAAGGATAAGCAGTAAAAATCAAAATACCATTTTTGAAAACAGAAATCGAACCAATTTTATTGTCAAAAGAAAATTGAAATCCTTGTCTGAACAAAGTGTGAAATGAAATAATGTTTCTTGCCATTTCTGGCGAATAGCAACAATTAAATAACTCTAAGCTAACATCACTACTAAGCACTAAACTATAAATGCCGATCTTGGTAACAGGGGACGATCTCCTATTGCCCATGATCAGGTTCAGTCTACCGTGCTCCACCTCCCTGCTTTCCTTTAGGCCCTGCAGATCAGAACAAATGTGAAAACCACATCCTGTATCAAGGACCCAAGAATTAGAAGATGGTGAGTTTTTAGAGATAGTGTATATACCTGCTGTCGATGGCTTTACTTTCCCATCCTTGACATCCTGCAAGTATTTGGGGCAGCTTCTCTTCCAATGGCCCTTCTCTTTGCAGTAGAAACAGTCAGCTTCATTGGGGTTGGCTACACAAGGAATGTGAGAAGACTTGGTTCTCGAGCCATTGCTGGACGACCCGACCTGAACCTTTTCCCTCCAATTTTGCTTAGGAGGGCCCTTCCTTTTCTTTCCTTTGCCACTTCCAATGGCTAAGACGGGCTGATTGACCGAGGGTACACCTTTACCCTTCATCCCGTCCTCAGCAACCCGAAGCATACGATGCAACTCAGTCAGGTTAGCCTGATTGTTGTTCAAATGATAAGCCAGCCTGAACTGGTCATAAGAACTCGGTAAGGAGTTAAGCACTATGTCAACGGCCAACTCCTTAGGTACAGGCATCGCAAGCTTTCTAAGCCGCTCCACGTAACCTTGCATTCTTTGCACATGAGCGCAGATGGACTCTCCATCTTTAGGTTTGCTGTTCGTGAAGTCTTTGACCACCTCGCACCTCTCGATGCGCTCTTGCTTGCGGAACTTTTCTGCAAGCTCCTTGTGCATCTCAAAGGGCCAGTAGTCTTCGTATATCCTTTGCAATTTGGGGTTCATTGTGGCGATCATGATGCAGGCCACTTTGGTCGCATCATCAGAATGTTTTTGGTACTAGGCAATCTCCTCGAGAGTAGCAGTTTCAGGGTCAATATCGACAAGCTCGGTTTCGAGGATATACTCTTTGTTCTCGTACCTCAGAGCCATCTTGATATTTCTAATCCAGTCATTGTAGTTTGTCCCGTTCAATTGAACCTTGGAACACAGTGAGAGGATAGAGGGAACACTGGAGTTTCAGTGGGGAGCAGATTGATCAGCAGAAGACATCTATAAAAGAAGGTAAGTTTAATTAGATACTTGTCGGTCCTTATAATAACCCAATATAAAATAAGGCTAGGATCCAACTATAACAATTTACAAACTAGAAGAGGGATGCCGTAGTCTATTTGCAAATTTTATAAAGGTAGGCGAATGACGATTCAGCCAATTCCACCGCGGAAAATATAATCTTATTATAAATGGAATTCCTAGTTTCTTTTGAGATTTATTGAACTGTTTAATAGCATGTTTAATCTCGGATATGCCCCACCGTTTGTGACTGGGATGCCAAGGATCACAAACCGGGTGTGAATAACCATGCAAGTTAGCTTGGTACTCTCGGGGTCCATTATCATCTCAAATTGATGTGCCGGTAAACCACACATGCTCGATCAACAATGATAACACCCGAGACACCCATTGCCACTCTTTATGAACCCCCATTGGTGTGCCGGTAAACCACACACGCTCCACCAATGTTTCATAAAGTGCAATGTGCAATTTCATGGGTTAGCATCAAATTCACATTTTTTCCTAAAGTAACTAGATTGGGATTTTTGTAAATGGTTCTAGTACTTTGATCATTATACTTTTAATGATTAAGCGGTCCTATCAAAACTGTTCGGCTAACGACCCTCCACTGATCAGGCGAGCGGTGGGCGAGAGTGTTCACCCATTAGACCGCCATTTTATAGGCAGCCTCCTTATACCCACTTTATAGATCAGCTTCGTGAATAAGGCCTACTATTGAATTGACTGACCAATTTTATCTTATACATATAGTATTAACAATTAATAACATATATAAGATGTATTTTAAAGCCTTTTAAAATATTCCAGGTTTATCTTTTAATTTTACCAATTTAACTATTAAATTTAAAATTTAAATTAAACCTTTAAAATCCGATTCAATTATCCTTTAATTAACAATTAATTAAAATAATTAAATCTTAATATTTTAAACATTTAAAATATTTTTCTCGGATTTATCTTTAATTTTTTTTTCGCAAATTTGAAATTAATTAAATCCTTTTAATTATCTTTTAATTAACAATTAATTAAATTAATTAAATCTTAATATTTTAAACATTTAAAATATTTTTCGGATTTACCCTTAATTTTCGCAAATTTTTAAAAATTAATTAAATCCTTTGAATTATCTTTTAATTAATAATTAATTAAATTAATTCAAATGTAGATAGGTTATCCATTTTAATTAAACAATTCAAGTTACCAAAAATAGAAAGCATCTTAAAACCCTAAAAGGCCTTTTTCGAAAATTACAATGGGGGATTAGGGTTTCCAAAACCCTAATCCAAGATTTCGATCCAAACAAAAATTAGGGTTTATAAGCTTTAAACCCTAACCAGATATAACTATTCAACAAGAAAACAAGAACAGGCTCTGATACCACTGAAAAGTTTTCTGCAAACCATGAACTAAATAACCTAAGTTCACATGCAACCTATAAGGATCTATGTTTTCTTCTAATTGAACATATAACAAAAACTAGAGGCTAATAAAAGAAACTAAAGATCAAACAGAAAAAACAAACCTTAATTTCTTGGAAGCTGAGCAGCAAAATTATCCTGCCTCAAATGAAAGTCACACCCAAGCTAAGAGGAGAGGGGATCGAAAATTCCAGAGAGAGTATGTAGAAAGTGGCGAATTCATATGGTGCCCATGGACCCTTATTTATAGTTTCCAGATGACCAGTTGATAAACCTTAGAGATAAACATTTTTGAATTCAAATAAGATAAACCTTTTATCTTATAATTCAAAATCCTATTTATCCTTTTTAATATCAAAATCGATTTATATATAAAATCGATTTCCACACAGGTCACTCCCACTGTCACTTACTCAACTATTGAATAATTACAGTTTCAGTCCCTGCACCTTTAATTAATTAAATTAATCCTCAAATTAAATCCAATTAATTCCAGATTAATTTCTAATTAATTAATATAGTTTCTAATTAATATATTATGACTTTAATATATTAATAAACCATATATTTAATTCCTGTTGATTTATTAATCCTATAATAAATCAACCTTTCTCTCTACCGAATTTTCTACCAAACCTCCAGCTGTGAGGGCAACCCAAATGGACTGTGCTTCTATTAATTAGGTAAATACTAATTATTAGTCATGGCTTAGACACCTAATCCAACAATTAACTGTTGGGTGTCACATCCAACAAATGAATATGGGGTAAAAGATAATGATAAAGCACTGCCCAATTCCTATAACTATGTAGCATAAGGTAAGCAAGGACGATACATAAGAAAAAAGGTCTAATGAAATGTCTCTTTGCATAAGACACTGTAAATTTAAAAAAAATAGGGGATTATTTGTAAAGAGGGAATTGTAAAATAGACAGCGTAGACCACAAACATGCAATTGTAAGTAATGAAAATTCAATATTAACTAAGGTTCAGTTCTAGTTCTGTTTGCACACAACTAATAATGTGATTCAATCTAGAAGTGGTGTTATGTCAAGTTCTATCTAAGTTGGTACTTGGAAGCACTAACAAGCTCTAGTACTTCCCGTTCACCGAATTTATTTAATCAAAACAAGTTCTTTGAATTAAACATAATCTTTCTAATTAAAACCTAAACACGCTCATAGATTAGAATTAAAAGATTGCATTAAGTTTTATGTGGACGTTCCCAACAACGCACAATACTTATCACAAGCTTGGAAGCGTAAAAATGTGTGATTTAGGTTTACATCAAAGTTACATCGACACGAAATTAACTTGATGTTGTTACTTAGAATCAATTCATAAAACAATTACAAATTTTATGAGTTGAATAACTAGAATGAAGTAAACCCTAATTCATGCGGCCGTCATGAACCGATTATAGAATCAAACATTAAATCAAGCACAAAACCAAAGTCACTAGATAGAAACATGAACAAAACATCAAATCATATGATTAAACCACAAAATACGAGTATCAAACAGAACCAGTATGAGAAAGGGTTTAGACACACATGGCTAAACTAAAATCCAAGAGGAAAAACAAGAAATTGATGCTCAAACACGACTTACAAACAATAAAAACGAACAAAATTAATGTTTCCAAGTGATTTCTAGTAAAAGTCTTCGAAGATAACTGTTTCCGAACCTCCTGGGGGCGTGTATGTCCCAAATGAACCCTAATAGGCCGTTTAAATCGTGGAAGAATAACTAACAAAAGTAAGTTCTCTGTGCGACACACGGCCTGTGTGTTTTTACATAGGTCGTCTGTTTTGGATGACTCATTTAGGAACATTCTGGCATGGGCCGTGTAAAAACACACGCCCTTTGTGTTTTGCAACTTTCATGTGGGGGCATTCTAACACACGAGCCGTGTAAAAACACACGCCCTATGTGTCTTGAAACTTTTATGTTTCCCGCACTTCTTTTGCTCCAAATGGCCCCGGTTTGCTCCATAAGCTTCCAATTGCCTCCAAAATGCTTTCCAAATGATCCAAAGCTCCTAATGTTCCCACGATCTAGCCTCCTACTCCAATTCTCAAAGCTTCCTCGCTCCAAACCTTGATATAGCTACAAAAACCAACACAAACCTTGAAAGTGAAAGTGTCCCCGAAAGATAGATGAAAATGCACAAAATTAACTAAAATACATGACAAATAGTAGAAAAAATGGTCCAAAAATGGTGCATAAAACGCATCCAACATTAACCAGTATCTTTTTATTATGGTAAGCATACAACCATAGTTACTAATTAGGATTTTGAATATACATTGGAATATTGTATAATTAGGATTTTGAATATACATTGGAATATTGTATAATTAGGATTTTGGATATACATTGAAATATTAGATAATACTAATGATATTTTTCAAAGATCGATCATTTATATGCGATTAAATTTTAATATGTAACAAATTATCCTATAAACCTTTCTTATTTTGAATTTACATACTTTATTACAAACTAGGTTACAAACCCGTGTATTACACGGTTGACAAATAAATAAGCATAAAAATATTAGGCAATAATTATTGTCCATAGTCAAGTTCATGCAAACTGTGCCTACCAAAAGTAGCCAAAACAAATTGTCAATTTCAATGGTAGCAGGAAAATTTTTGAAAGAAACAAATTGTCAATTTAAATGAATAGTATTTTCACATACAAGGAACAATTAATGATTCAAAGGAAGTGCATTGCTATGTATCTCTTATACCATAAAGTACATTGTTATTTTCATCTTAGACCAGATGGTACATTAATATGCAATTGAAGGATAAATTACTGAAATTACCCGTGATATCTGTGCACATGTCTTGCAAGTTGCTACCTACCCCAAATAAAAAACACAGATCATAATGGGTTTAAGTGCTATTTAAGGATAAGTTAGTGAAAGCCAATATTTAACCCATTTTACATAAACCCAAATATTAAAAAATGAAAATGATTTATGTGGGTGATGTCAATTTACCCTATCATTTTCTTTAACTTGAGAAGATAAAGCATAATCGTTTACAATACAGAAAACAATTTCCAAGGGTAAATATCTCCACAACCTTGTGTTAGTCTGCACAACAAATGAAAACATATTCAGAACAAATAGAAAATGAATGAGAGTGAATCTTAACCTGCATTCTTAAACTTACCCAACCGACCAATGATAAGTAGCTTTTTGTATTTTTTTTAAACCTTTAGAAATAAATATGTAGCATAAAAGTGCCAAATAAAAGTAATCAGGATCATTCCATTCAACAATGGATTCAACCATTCCATTCCTACCTCAAAATTTGAAGTTGGCATCTTACCAGGTGATCCATTTCTCTCAATATCTACTACTTGGTACTCCCTGCTTGAAAGCAAGAACTCCAAATCCATTAAGTAGAATATTTTAGTGAAGAAAGAAATAAATGATGCATAAGAACTCAAGGAATGCTTATAATAAATAGAACTCAAGTAATGCTTATAATAAATAAAATCAGATGATATAGAACCAAAATCTTACCTTCTTAAGACAAGAAGGAAAGGTGATCTACCCGCTGCCAACCGTAGGGTTTACGATCTCTCTCGTAACCTCTCTCCACCTTTTACAAACACATCCAAAAGCAACCAAATTTCGACGGGGCGGCCACCGGTCATCGTTCGTTTCCATTCATTTGATTATCTCTCCTAAGAGCTCTGGCAACATATTAGACCACGAACCTTCACCGTTCTCGCCACCGTTGTGTGTGGTCCATTGTAACACCAAAGACCATATTAAAGGATTTTAATTATACATTCATCATCTTTTAGACATTTTGTACCAAATTCTGCCATTTCAGATGCAAAAAAGCCTACACTTAAAGGAATAACACAGTTGTATGCTTTTGTTGAAGAAAGGCAGGAAGTTCATTGCCTCAACATTCTTTTCTCAAAAGGTTTTATCCACTTATCTGAAATTTTATATGTTAGTTGCTCTTCTCTGAATTAATAATATCAAAATCATGATATTTTTACTTTTATTTACAGATTCAATGAACTAATAAATATCGACTAAGAAATAAGCTAATACAATTCAAACTCAAGTCAATCTACAACAATCCTAACCAAGTATTACTTAAAAAAATGTAAAAAGTAAAAGTGAAAATATCAAAACAGTGGAGGAAATCGGTCTCATTCATTAAATCTTTTATAGAAAGTACATGAGTAGATATGATTACCATTAGAGACTGCTACGTACAGACCGAGAAGAAGACGAATCAAAAGCGAGGATGAAGGGAGATTGCAAAGATGATAAATCGATTACCATTAGAGACTGCTACGTACAGACGGAGAAGAAGACGAATCAAAAGCGAGGATGAAGGGAGATTGCAAAGATGATAAATCGATAGAAGGTTAGCTAAATTAGGTAAATTGAATAGAGTGATGCTGATCGATAGAAGGTTAGCTAAATTAGGTAAACTGAATTTAATTCAATCCCATTGATTAAGGGATACGGATTTGATGACCAAAATTAAGGAGTATCAATGTAAATCATTGAGCCGTTAAGAATAAGGAGAAGGTATATGGGTAGGCCACGTGGCACACTCCATTAAGCAGGAAACAATAAGAAGAGGCTATAAGGAAAGGCCAAGTAGCATATGATTTACTCTTTTATTAGGAGAGAAAGATAATAATATCTCATATGCTAATTACATATATTATCTTTAATAAACACTTGATTGATAAATAAGGTAATTGTTAATTAAAATTAATAATCGTCGAATAGAATTTGTATTTGTTAGTAATTGAATATCAACTTTATTCTCCTAAAATACATGAATTTGAAAAACTGAACCGAACCGATCAACTCGACCGATTAAATCAGGAATCGCTCATGTCACCGGTGATTCTTGTTAAATAATGTTTGTGAACAAACTAGTGAGAGTAGTCCATTTCGATCGGTTCAATCTGTTAAAAAATCAGTTTTTTAATATTTTTCAATTTGAATTTTTAATTACTTATTTCTTTCAGATCTCGTTTTTTGCTTTCTTTAATATTGTTTAAAAATATATTAATATTTTTATTGTTTTCTAGGCTTACTTTTAGTGTTTTATGTATTTTATCAATATTATTTGAATTTAAGTTTTGATAAGATACCATTTCTATTTTGATATTGATAAAATTGAAGAAGATGATGAATATGTTGATCTGTTTCGTTAGGCCCACCGGTGTGGACCATGGGAAGAAGTGCGAGCACGTGCGAGCCTGCGAGAACACTGCCTCCCATGTGGTGACCCGGCAAAATTGAGCCAACAAGGGGAAAGGTTCTCGTGTGGACCATGGGAAGAAGTGCGAGCACGTGCGAGCCTGCGAGAACACTGCCTCCCCCCATGTGGTGACCCGGCAAAATTGAGCCAACAAGGGGAAAGGTTCTCGTGCAAGGAAAGGATTTGTGGCCGTTGGAGCCTTCAACATCTTTATAGCCATTATATATAAAAAATAATAAAAAAATATCTCTCTCACACACACACACACGCACATATATATATATATATATATATATATATATATATATATATATATATATATATATATATATATATATATATATATATATATATATATATATATATATATATATATATATATATATATATATATACATACACACACACACATCTCATTTTTTAAAAATTCACACATACATTCCTTTCTATATACCTACAGTATTCACACATACTCACTAGCAAAAATTTCTCAATGACATCCAAGAAACAATCTAAAAAAATCCAAAGCCTCGAAAAATATATTCAGGCAAACCGACATCTCACAAGGATACGATAACGACAAAATTTCGAGACGTTAAAAAAGTTGCGACAAAATTTAACGACTTATACGTTAATTTCAAGGATTAACGGGAAAGCGACGAAAGCGACCAATATATCCTCCAAAAAGCACTTATGGTTTACCAATAAGAAAATAAAGGAAAGTTGTTCAAGTATATGGCTTTTTAGGAAATCATCCGAGCATGCCCGAGGTGGAAGGGGGTCAAAGACTTGATACCGACACATGGGTCAAAACAATCCAAAACATCCGAGACACATTACACGACGTCTTCGGGGTCAAATAGGAAGAACTAGAAGATTCCATATCTGGAAAGCGCCTATTCGGGATGCACATATCGATTTCGACCTCAACTAAGAAATCGACGAGTTTGAAAGGCCGATGGGGCGCAATCGAGAGAAAGCCAAAGGAAAAACAACGTCTTCGAGTTTGGTTAACGATGAGCATGGAAGAAATGAACGAAAAATTCAATAAAATATTCACGACTATTTCGTCTCACGTCAAGTTCCAAGAAGAACGAGCGTTGAGGAATGAGAAAGTCCGATGGAACAAAATATGTGCGGTTGACAGGCATCTTTTGATGCAACCAACAGACCATTTATTCGGAAAGGCTCTCAAGATGGCGTTGAAGCTCAAGGAGTATATTATCAAAAATACAAATCATAGTTTTTTATTATTTTTAATTTAAGTTTTATGTCAATTTTTATGTTTTCTTTATTTTAATTTTAATGCAATTTTCAATTTATTAGATTTTTATTTAGCTACTTTGATGAATTATTTTATTTAGAAATTATTAGTTTTATTTTATTTTAAATTTATTTTGTAATTTAAAAAGTGATGGACAGTGAGAGGTATTGGGTTGTCCATTTTCAAGGGTGAAGGGAGGAATGATTAATGCTACTGGATGCTGATATGGCAAAGAAAAAATAAGGGCCGTTAAATGCACACCTAACTGAAAGGTTTTCCGCAACCATGAACTAAATAACCTAAGTTCACATGCAACCTAGAAAAGATCTATGTTTTCTTACTTTGAACATGTAACTAATTCCTAAAGGCCAAACAAAAATAACTAAAAGAATAAATCAGAAAACTAACCTTTAGTTTTAATCTTGAAGCTAAGCAGCACAAGTGTCCTGCCTCAAATGAGATCACACCCAGGGAGCCAGAGGAAGGTCACGAAAATTCCAGAGAGAAGAATAGAATGAGCACTTATAATGAGGTCTAGGGTTCCCTATTTATAGGGAAACAAGAAACCCTAGCCGTCAGCCATTTTCCGGATTATACGTACGCCTCGCGGCCTTTACATTTGCGCGCCGCGCGCCGCAATTCAACTATTGAATTTGTACGACTTTAATCCCTGACTTCCTGATTAATCTAATTAATGCCACAGAAATCAATCCAATTAATTTCTGATTAATTATTAATCAATCAATATAGTTTCTAATTAATATATTATCACTTTAATATATTAACAAACCATATGTTTTATTTCTATTAATTTATTAATCCCATAATAAACCAACCTTTCTCTCTACCGAACTTTCTACCAAACCTCCAGCTATGAGGGCAACCCAAATGGACTTTGATTCTATTAATTATGTAAATACAAATTATTAGTCATGGCTTAGACACCTAATCCAACAGTCTCCCACTTGGATAAGTCTATGACTATAATTACCAATTTAACCTCTAATTAATCAGCAAACTGTAGCTTCCTAGAAACTGCTGTCGAACTCTGACCTAGTCAGTTCTGTCCATAGATAAGTGATCAGATGATCCTCCGTCCAACAATATATTTTCAGACATGAGACATGGATTGAGATCAATCTCTGTCTGACACACTGTTTCCCGATTTCCGATTTTGCTTATGACTTTTAGACTTCTAATTGAACGAATCAATTCAGTCCTGGCTGGCCAGCGCTTCAGTCAACTTCAAAATCATCGAGTGGCCAACAGATATCTGTTTCCCGTCTGGGTCAAGGGACGAATAAGCTTCGACTAATATGTTATATCTTTTACCCGACAAATCACTCACAACAGCACGTTTTATAACACCGAGTTACCGATGCGTTTTCGTGCTATCAATGAACAACCGCCTTGCAAATTATAACTCATATCTCTCCACTTTAAGACCATAAGATATTATTGTCTCAACATTGCTCGTGATATAATCCATGAAGCAATCCATTGAGCGTGGGTTTATCCAATACTCAAATCTCCATTTCCAAGTACTCATGAACGTTGCAGCAATCTTATTGCTATGTCTAACTCCTTAGACAATCTACAAACCAATTCATGACAGTCTTCCTTCATACTTACTCCCTAAAAGTATGAGTGACTGTGGATATTTGAATAATCCAATTATTCAGGAAGTAAACATGCAAAAGCGAAACATAAAATCTGACTGGCAGCCACTCCTGCTTATTACCAAGTCTCCACGAGGTAATCACCAAGTCGGATTTATCATAACTATTATCGGTTTCTTATTCTCTTTTAAACTTTCAATTCAAGCCTTTTATATCTATGTCTATGACCTTTTCACTCTTTCTATGTATCCAAGTGTCTAACACTTATACACTTTATTGCAGATGATCATATCGGATACTCTTCCGATGATATCTCAATTTGTCATTTTGTCATTCTCTCTCACAACTCCATTCTGGTGATGTGTACCGTGACTGCCCATGGTTCTCGGGTCTTTAGTCTACACGACTATACCCTAAGACAATTTCGAGGTGTCATGATGTGCCGGTGAACCACACGCGCTCCATCAGAAACCAACGAAATTCTTTAACCATGAAGTCCTATAGCACCACGTCCTGGTGTAACCAATTACTGATTTTAAACTCCTTTCAAATCGTTCACCCTAATCATTTCCCAATGATTTCTCATGTGTGTTCAAAAACCAAACAGTACTCTCAGCCAGGTCATATCCTGAAACTAACTTACCATGCTCTAAGCATCAAGTTATCAGGGTATGTTCATAACACTTCTGATTGGTCCAAGAGGCTCGTGGAACCTGATGTAATCTCATTCCAAACCCTTTCGGAATCCTAAGATTACCAATGATCCTTGTGTCATGATTTCCGGAACCATTTCCTTTCGGAGACTCTTTCTTATGCATCTTGAATCCCATCAAGATCATATTCTCAACGGCTAAGTCTATACTGTTAGTCTCATCTATGACTACATGAGTATGTTGCACCTTCTTTGTTTCTTTCATGCCAATTCATTACACTTTGCAATGACAGGAAACTCCATTCCTGGGTTATGCATCTTGAATCTCATCAAGATCATATTGGCAGAATTCTGATCTATCTAATAGATGTTCACAACCACCTGAGTATGTTGTATCTCTTAAAGTCTTTCATAGCGAACCGTTTCTTAACACCAAGTCATTACACTTTGTAATGATAAGAGACGTTTCCTAGAACCAGTATGTAACCCACATACAATGATAGCAGATAACAACGATACTCCCACTGGCTTTGACACCGTTATATGACTCTTTCGGACCATTCACAAAATCCAGAACTTATGGCACATTTTGCGAAACCGAAATCCAAACCTTTCCGACATATTAAAGGAAATCTTTCAGGCTATTCACAAAATCCAAACCTTTTGGCCTATTTTGAGAATCCGAATATCCTTTCTTGCGAGATGCCCATGGGACGAATCCCGGGGCCATGTACCTTTTGTAATGGCATGCTCTATGTGAGTCCCTATTAGTGTGCCGGTAAACCACACACGCTCCACTAACGACTCACACTATGCCATGCAGAATCCTCTCAGATTACATCTTCTATTAAGAGTGCTTCTCTCAGAATAAATTGCTTGACTCCAAGTGATGACTCATTCAACCAGATGTTCTGTAAGTACATTTCTATGTTCCCTTCTTTTGATGATTCAATTACTCCCACTGGTTCCTAGACCAGTTGTAAAGATCAATCAAACTGTTACATAGACTGTGTCTCGCGGTAAGGTTCTCTTATTTGGCAGCAACTGGGCTCACCAATGCTTCCAGCAGTCGGATTACTTATCCATACCATCTTTAGTGTTTTACCACTACCCGGTATATCACCCAAATCATAACTCCTTATGACAGTGACAATAACTACTGGTCAAGCAAAGAGAGGGTATGTCAGTTTTAACAGGAATCTAATTCCTGGTCAAGTCCCAGTGGTGACTAAAGGTTCTTTCACTTGGCTAAGCCCTGAACTCATTCAGAATTATTCTTACTCCCACTGTTTCCTTAGAACTTGAGTTCTTTCTAAAAGTACTCTTCTTTCAAAGGATAACCGGAGTGGCCAATGAAACGACATCGCTGATCAGTTTCAGGCTTGTCATGAGATTCAGACGAATGCTACATGACCCTGGACTTTCTATGTACTAATGGGACGATCCCAGCTTTACATTTCAGACAGTGTCAACATAACCTACTTAGTCTAAGATATGGTCGGAATATGGCTTCTGCGGTCTGACTGGTTGAATATTCAATTCATTGAAATATTAGTCGGAAATGTATCCAGTGTATCTTATACACTGAGGATCAAAACTATTTCGATCAATGCTCCATCATCTTCCCTAAGACACATTATAACCATTAGTGTTCTTGGAAGATGATAAACTGTGAAAATTTTTCTCAGTCTATGTTGTTACTCAGGTTCTGTTGATCTTATACTTCCTTTGAAATCCTTGAACACTTCAAGGTTCCAATCAATCGTTTATTCCGATAAACAAAGCCATATTTGTCAAACCATTTGGAAAATATCATGAAGCATAACTAATCGTGTTCTGTTTGAAGATTCGAGCAATACACAGTAACTTATGTGTCTGTTGCTCAAAATCTTAATACCTTTACAGTTCCATGTAAATTTATGACTTTGTTAATATTGTTCAAGACATGCAATCATCACCTGACTCCAAGTCAACTGATTCCAAAATCCCATCCATTGGATCTTTGGGCGATTCCTTTCTTGCCACAATTAATTTTATTAAGCACTCAATTCTTCATGTGACTCTAAGTCAAATGATTCCAAAGTCCTGTCTAACTGGACCTTTGGTTGAAGTGATTCTCATAAAATTCACTTTAACAATCATAAAGAACACAATTTACAAATCCAATCCCATTGGATGTATCAACATTCAAGTTATTACTATTTACGTCATCAACACATTCACACAACATTTCGAGGACAATTAAAACAATCATGTTTCAAAAAAATATATATTTCATTAAACCAGAATTATCCTCAGAACAATGTACTATGCGAATCCATGTCGAATGTATCTATAAACTAATAACAAGAACAAATATCTAGCTTAACTCAAAAACCGCACGAGCTCCAGATCCAATCCGAATATGCTCATGTGCTACACCATCCCGCATCCTCTAGAGTTCGTGCATACAGAGCAAATGTGTGAAACACATCCTATATCAAGGAAATGAGGATCAGGTGTTCTGAATTCCAAGATATTTATGAGTTTACCAAACGGTTTGGCTTTGGAGCATTTTTCCAATCTTTCCGTGACTGTGTCCCACCTTGTGGATTCCCAGTTTGAAACATCGAACAATCGGTCCAGACGATCTGGATCATTTCTTGATGCACCTTAATACTGGACTCAATCCTAAAGCAGCTGAATTAATGGAACTATGCTTCTCCATGAACGATTCATACAGAGTCGACATTGAATGCACTTCCACGATTGTCTTATCCGGTTACCCTTTCTGTTCATCTGGATGAACAGATCAGCGAGTTGAGCTAATGCTTAACTCCCGATCCCAAAGGGAAACCAGTTTTATACTGTTCGCTTATGTATCCCTTAATCTCGGGAACACGCAAACTGGTGCTACTTCCTTCTAGCTTGCAACTTCAAGCTCTTGGAAGATCCTAGTTCGTTCCCTTTAATCAACCAGTTCACGGAACCTTTCCTGAACTAGCTGTGCTAACTTATCAGACCCTAGGAATTCTAAATCCCTGCGGAACTCGGGGTTAATGATCAATAGCATAAGGCAACGAACTTCCTTGGACTCAATAGTCAAAGAGTCATGCTCATCACAAGCTGCTGTGTGATGCCATGTTTGGGAGCGGACACTCAGTTTGATATGTTTCGCCTGCAAAACTAAGAACTATTCTCTAATTGCAAAACCATATCATATAGTCAAGGCCAGTCAGCCTTACCATATTTAACAGGTGCTTTCTGAAGCTCTCAGAAATGGGTGAATGAGGGGAAGGAGGAGAATGACACTTTCTTCAGACATATATAAAATTTAAATTTATTCGATTAATTCATCCTTTTAAATAATTACCCAATATACATTATTTAACAAGGCTAGGATCCAAAATACCCCAACTATGCTATGAAGAGGGATACCGTAGTCATAACACAGTGGTCATTAAGGTAGATAACTTTTATCAATTTCAGTCTTATGAAATTCCTAGATCTGTGAGATTCATTGAACTGTTCAATGGCATGTTTAATCTCAGATATGCCCCACCGTTTGTGACTGGGATGCCGAGGATCACAAACCGGGTGTGAATAACCATGCAAATTAGCTTGGTACTCTCGGGGTCCATTATCATCTCAAATTGATGTGCCGGTTAACCACACACGCTCCATCAACAATGATAACACCCGAGAAACCCATTGCCACTCTTTATGAACCCCCATTGGTGTGCCGGTAACCCACACACGCTCCACCAACGTTTCATAAAGTGCAATGTGCAATTTCATGGGTTAGCATCAAATTCACATTTTTTCTAAAGTAACTAGATTGGGAATTCTTGTACAGGTTCTAGTACTTTGATCATTATACTTTTAATGATTAAGCGGTCCTATCAAAACTGTTCGGCTAACGACCCTCCACTGATCAGGCGAGCGGTGGGTGAGAGTGAACACCCATTAGACCGCCATTTTATAGGCAGTCTCCTTATACCCACTTTATAGACCAGCTTCGTGAATGAGGCCTACTAATGATTTGACTAACCAATTTATCTTATACATATAGTATTAACCTCTAATAATATATATAAGATGTATTTTAAATCTTTTAAAATATTCCTAGTTTATCTTTTAATTTCCTGAAATTTAACTATTAAATTTCAAATTAAATTAAACCTTTAATTTGATTTAATTTATCTTTTAATTAAACTATTAATTAAATTAATTAAATCTAGATATTTTAAACCTTTTAAAATATTTTAGGATTTATCCTTTAATTTTCGAAATTTAACTATTAAATCAAAATTAAATTAAATCCCTTGAATTATCTTTTAATTAAACAATTAATTAAATTAATTCAAATGTAGAGAGGTTTTTCCGAATTAAACAAATCAATTTAAACCTATCTTAAACCCCTAATTATCGAATTCAAACAAACTGGGTTTAAGGTTATCCATTTAATTAACCAATTAAAGTTACCAAAAATAGAAAACCTCCTAAAACCCTAACCAGGAAAATTGAAAAAGAAGGGGGGAGGGGCTAGGGTTTCAAAAAACCCTAAACCCCAAAAACGAAATCAGGCCCAAAAGATTTATAAACAATAAACCCTAATTAGGAAAACTATTACAGCCATTCAATAAGAAAACAACAAAATGCTCTGATACCACTCAAAGGTTTTCCGCAACCATGAACTAAATAACCTAATTAAGTTCACATGCAACCTAGAAAAGATCTATGTTTTCTTACTTTGAACATGTAACTAATTCCTAAAGGCCAAACAAAAATAACTAAAAGAATAAATCAGAAAACTAACCTTTAGTTTTAATCTTGAAGCTAAGCAGCACAAGTGTCCTGCCTCAAATGAGATCACACCCAGGGAGCCAAAGGAAGGTCACGAAAATTCCAGAGAGAAGAATAGAATGAGAACTTATAATGAGGTCTAGGGTTCCCTATTTATAGGGAAACAAGAAACCCTAGCCGTCAGCCATTTTCCGGATTATACGTACGCGCGTCGCGGCCTTTACATTTGCGCGCCGCGCGCCGCAATTCAACTATTGAATTTGTACGACTTTAATCCTTGACTTCCTGATTAATCTAATTAATGCCACAGAAATCAATCCAATTAATTTCTGATTAATTATTAATCAATCAATATAGTTTCTAATTAATATATTATCACTTTAATATATTAACAAACCATATCTTGTATTTCTATTGATTTATTAATCCCATAATAAACCAACCTTTCTCTCTACCGAACTTTCTACCAAACCTCCAGCTATGAGGGCAACCCAAATGGACTTTGCTTCTATTAATTATGTAAATACAAATTATTAGTCATGTCTTAGACACCTAATCCAACACTAACGGCCTTAAATATATTGATTTAGGTTACTTTAATAAAAAATAGAATATCGTAAACTTTGAGTTTTTAATACACTATTTTCATGATATTTTGAACAATTAAACTTTGGATCTTAGAGATTTTAATTTATTGATCGAGAATTAGATTAGGCATATTCTCGCGCGTTGCGCAGGAGTAAATTAATATAGTAAAAATATATTGACCCATCAAATATAAACATAAATACTTTGTATTTAATAAAAACATACAAAAGAACAAAATAAACATAATCACCTTTTTGTAGTCAATTATCATGGATGGTCCAACATTAAAAGTATATGGAAATATATTTATATAAATTATCTCAAAATTTAAAATAAAACATACTAATAACACCATACATTAATTAAGAAATTAAGTATATTATATTAATAATCCAAAAAAGTCTATCATTAAGATGATAATATTTATATCTAATATTAGTTAATGTTGGAAGTTGAATAGTTAGGAGTTACATATCAATATAGTGAAAGTAAAAATGCTTCAATAAATATAAGAAAGAATTATAAAACATTTATAGCAACCGATATTTTGTATCAATATTAAAGTATTTAACTAAAAGTCGATCAAAATAATATAATAATCTATTTTAAGTCAAGTGTATATAGACAATCTAATATTAAAAAATATATCACAACACATTTACATAAATTATAATACATACATTATGTTATGTGAATGTATTATATAGATCGTTTCTTCATAATACTTGTAGGTAAAATAAATATAATTTAGTAATTTTTTGATATACAATTTTAATCGATAAATTTTCATTGATGAGAGTTGAAAATTTGTATTACTAAAATCATACTTTAGTTAAATTAACAAATATAATGTTTCAAATTCTCTTTCTAAAATAAAAAAGAATGAAATGTATATAGAAAAACTAATAAAAGTAATATAAATATAACATAAATTAAAACGTATAACGAAAGCCTAAAATAAGTATGCTTTAATAAAATATTTTTTGATATAATTTATAGTTGCATAAGAAATGTATAAATATGCTTTAACAAAATTTATTTCCTCCAGTTTCATTCCCTTAATTAATTTTCCTTAAAAAAATAATTTGTTGTCGAATTTCATTTTTGTTAAATCTTAGTAACTAAAAGTTTAGGATGATTTACTACTAAAATTTTTTTCTTGTATTTATGTAACGTTATTTTTAACGTTTTGGATGTTTAACTTATTACATGACAATAATGTCACAACTTTATATAATTTTCCTTGTCAAATAATGCTAATCTTAAAAAGATTCTACAAACCAAATAACCACTAAATACTTTATCAAACAACATAAGCTCACTTATTCAAACGATATAAAACCATTTATTGGTGAATATGGATTAGAGAATACTATATATATATATATATATATATATATATATATATATATATATATATATATATATATATATATATATATATATATATATATATATATATATATATATATATATATATATATATATATATATATATATATATATATATATATATATATATATATATATAATACATACTTGCAGATCAAGACTCTCGAATCGTTAAAAACTACCAATTACAACGAATAATCAATCTATTATATATCTTTTTATCATTATCTTGCGATAAAATCAATATGCACTTCGTTTCTTGTCTTGAAACTTGTAATTTGTTTTGACATCTTCACGTTTCTTCTTCCTAATACAATATAAACATATGTACCTTTAAAATATGTGCTCTCAACCATGTCGTTTTTCTCTTTCCTTGCGACTTGTAATTTGTTATAGGTTCTTCATGTTTCTCATTCGTAATACAATATAAACATATGCAACTTCAAAGTGTGTGTGTTCTCAAATCATCTTTTCTTCTATCATATTCTCCAAGCCAGAATCATATTTATATGTGAATTATATGTAACTATTATATTAATAAGGTGTGTTAAGTAACAATAAGTATCATACGTTAAAAAACTCTTGAGTTGTATGTGTTTAATTACTTGAAAGTTGTAAAGCCTTGTAACTTTCAAATGAACATAATCAAAGTTATTAGCATATCTTGAACCAAATTCATTTGGATGACCACTGTTATAAGATTTACTAGGCGAATGTCCGTGCGTTGCGCAGGAAGAATTTATGTTGTTATAATATAGACAAATACATGTTATTATTATACCACTTTTAAAAAGTTCATGTAAATTGTCTTTATTTTTCTCAAATATATGATAATAGATACATGTATCAAATTTTAGAAGACAAAAAGTTGTAAAGAATACAATTCATGAAATAATATTAAATTATTATGGTTCAAAATAAATAATTATCTCAAACCACATGATTTTGATAACATCTACCTACACCTTGTGCATTGATAAAATTGATATATAATTTTGATTTTGTGTTACTTTTATCTATTTTTAAATCAATTTAAAACATCGTATTTTGTTATGTTTCAATTTGAAATATTTTATTTTAAATTAATATTATGCTCTTTGTTTTTTTATATTTATACACACATACCTAACTATATTAAATATATAATAATATATAATTATAAATTCTACATAATATAAATTTTCAAATGTTTTATTATATTTATTTTCTAAATAGTCCTGTTGGTCTTAATTTTAATATTAGGATACTATTGCTTAATAATTAAATTTTTTATTTAATTACTAAATATTTTAAATAAAAAAAACTTTAAAAAATTAAAAATTCATTCTAAATAATATATCAATATTAGTTCATATTCAATGTTAGAATTTTTTCTAAAATATTAAACAAAAAGAGAACTAAATCTAATAAAAATTATAATTGGTTTAAAATATATATTTGATGTATTATTGAAATACAAATTGTATAAACAATATAAACCGAAAATAACAAAGGATGATTTTTACTAAAGGGAAAATCCCATAAAAATCCAATATATTTTCATTCAATTCTTAAAAAAAAACCAATATATTATTTTTAATGCATTTAAACATTTATATATTATGAGATGTCTAATTTCATGTATTAGATCAGTAAATTTTAGACAACCACAAATGCAAGTTAATCAATATTTAAGTGTTTGATGGTTACAATCTACTTGATTAGGCTATTTGAAAAAACAATATAGTATTTTTAACGTATTAAAAATATAATATAATGATTTTTTAATGATTGGATGAAAATATTTAGTGTTTTCTTAGATTAGAAAACTTAAATTAGACATTTCAGATTATATATGTATTTTACTATACTAAAAAAATAATATAGTGTTTTTTAAGAATTTGATGTAAATATTTTGGGTTTTTCTAAGATTTCCCTTTAATAAAATGTATATATTGCCTTTTTTCTTTTTAATTGTTTCATATATTTTTAATTTTTGCATATGTGATTTATAAGTAAAAATTGTATCGTAAAATGTTTTAAACTGTATTAGACGGTGCGGTGCATGCGGTTTTGTGCAAATTAATGATAGAATTCAATCAGGGATCGACTCCCCATATTTTTAAAACACAACCTTATTAGAATAAAAATAAGAAAACGTTTAACTATAATTTTCCTTGAATTTTAATATTTCAAGACGTTTCCAAAGATAAAAAAATTACTGATGAATTATACAATTATTTTTAACTTTAAGAGAGACCTTTATTTATAGAATAAAAAGCTTGATAAGTTGTTTTATCATGGCGATATGTGATCAAACTTTCGTTCATCGTGTGCTATTTTTGTATTATGTTTCTTATTCCACATTGCTTAACCAACAACATCGAATGGAAATTAAACATCTATAAAAGACAAAATACAATTTCCATCACACATCATTTAAGATAAAAAATTCAAGAAAAAAATTTATAACTAAAGAGACTAAAATTATTTCCTTTAAATCTTTGTTCTTATGTATTACTCCCTCCGTCCCAAAATGATAGTCCATGTTTCCTTTTTAGTTTGTCCCAAAATGTTAGTCCACTTCTAAATATAAATGATATCTTTACCAACATACCCCTAACTTTAATTGTAACAGCCAACACATCTAGTGCCGACATTAAATGCAAAAAAAGGGTAAAACAGTCATTTTGTGGGAAAAAGTAAGATACATTTAATGTTTTCTTAATCTGTGTGTTTTTTGTCTATGGACTATCATTTTGGGACGGAGGGAGTATTAAATTTGACTTTGACGTCACTTGTAACAATCCACAAACCATTGGTTCCCAGTTTTGGGATCGAGTTCGTAAAAATTTGGACACATACTGTAAAACCCGTTCCGCCGAGTCGCGGCCCGAAGGAATCCGCGACGCGGCTTTTGGAAGAATCTAGAATCGCGTAGGATTTGTATGCGCGACGCGGTTCTAAAGAATCCGCGGCGCGGTGCGCCGCAGTCATGAAAAACCCTAATTCGAATTTAAACGCATATAAAAAGGACCCCAGCCCTAGGGTTCGTGTTTTTGGAGAGTTTCTAGAGTAGAGGTGTCTGGTTTCGGCAGATACTCTTTGGTCTCGAGGTGTTGAAGGTTTTGGGAGATTAGAAGAAGGAGATCCACGCGGGAGAAGGTTTAGAACGGATCGTGGGCATCACTCCGTCCTTCAGAAGTGAGGTAAGAAGATTTACTCTTCTGACTTTTCTGTTTATCCCGTCATATGGTGTTACCAGTTGGTTTGTAGCTTTAGACGATTTGTAGCCCTTAGGGTTTGAACCAAGGACATGCATGGACTTGCATGTCTATAAGGAAGTGACCTTAGGGTAGTTCCTGATCCCAGGAATGGTGTAGAAAGGAACCCTAACCGATTGATGTACTATTAATCGCTGAAAAACATTTTGGAATGTTACGAGCCGCGACGCGGACATGCTATGTCAGCGGCGCGGACTCGGCTGAGACCCCGTAATTATTCGATGATAGCCGCGGCGCGTAGGATGAGGTGCCACGCCGCGGCGAGCGACTGTTTGACCAGGAACTTAGTTTTGACCACGGTTTGATGGCAAATAGTGAGTCTAACCTTTAGACAGGTCTGTAAGAGCCTAGTCAGTAATTGATATGTTGTATGTGTGTGGGATTTAGGTGTGTGGACGAGCTAAGTGGGGATATTAGAGAATATCTGTGCGGTTTCGAATCAGGTGAGTATCCTCACCTTACTATATGATGTTGCATGTTAGGCATCTTGTGTGTTATTTACAGTTATATGATTTGCTCTATATCTTTGGTTATTTGTTGTTGGGCTCAGTACTGATGCGTGTCCCCTCGTAGCTGTTGTATGGCGAGTTGGACTATTGCCTTGTCCCATAGCTGTTGTATGATGGGCTGGGCCATAACCGGGAACCCATAGCTGTTGTATGATGGGTAGAACCTTCCCGTGTCCATAGCTGTCGTATGATGGACGCCCGTAGCTGTTGTATGGCGGGTAGGGTCGGGTCGTTCTCGAGGACGGGTTGTTTAATGTGTGGGCATGTATGGTAATTTGTGGACTCACTAAGCTTTAAGCTTACCCGTTGTTTTTATAATATTTCAGGTAAATCGATTGACAAAGGGAAGGGCAAGGCGTGACGGCGGCGCATCGCATACAAGAAAATTTATGTTAATGAATTATGTTATGATTTTCAATTGTTTCCGCTGTTGGTTTAATAAATAGGTTAAACGGATTTACTTTTGGAATAAATGTTTTATTGAAACTTTGATAATAAATGAATTTTAGAAATTTTGAAATTGGGGTGTTACAAATTGGTATCAGAGCCTTGGTTTGAGGGATTTGGATGAACTGTATGGGGAAATCCAAACTCAAACTTAGGACTGAGCGATTTTATTAAGAAAATACTTTTGGAAGGTTAAATTAAAGTAAAAGAAGATGCGATGCGAACCGTCAGCCGAGCTCAAGTAAGTTTTATGATTCCCAATTACCCATGCCAAGTTTGCGTTATGTGACAAAATGTATTGTGCTAGGATGTAAAGCTGCCTGGATAATATACTCTGTAGACTGTTTGTGCCTTATGTGCTGCTTTGGAATTTTATGCTACTGTCGTTAGGTTGCTTAGTGAATGCTGGTAGGTTATATACAATTAGGGTAAGATAGCCTAAGAATTCTTGGTCTGGCTTTACTGGCTGTTCCTTGTTTGGTTGTGACTTTAGGGTAGATCAGTTATTCAAACGTCTATCTTATTCCTGATTGTGTACGGCTGTGCGTCCGTGAGGCGACTCGACGACATTAGCAATAGTTCTCTTAGGCACGTGTGAGATGGAGAGTTAGATCAAAAGATTAGGCACCACGGTGCATGACCACACGAGTCAAAGGAAATGGTTTAGTGTGTGACGTTTTAGGAGGACGGTTGACGAACTTGGAACAAGGGCGAATAGGTGTGGAAGGTAGTACCAGGCCAGTATTACCGAAAGCACATGATTCACGCTTGAGTCAAGAGTAGTCAAACAAAGTCCTAAAAAGTCAAGTAGTTGGATAAATAGGAGTGACCCGAGTATTGATATTAGAAACTGTTGCGCATTGCAGAATGGCAGTCACTCGAAGTAACGGTGGACCAGATGCGGGTGCCTCGAGTGGGGGAGGACCGACTGATGAGAATCTCCGTAACCTGATAGCGGAGGAGGTTTCGCGGGAAGTGTTGGCTGCGATACCTCAGTTCTTTGGTACGATTAAGGCTGAGCTATGGGCAATGCTCGAGGAACGACTGGCTACTCAGGGCACGTCACGTGCGAGGGATGCAAGTTATAAGGACTTTTCGGCTTGTTCGCCTCCGATGTTCGATGGGGGCAGGGATCCGATTGTTAGCATGCGGTGGATTTCCGCAGTGGAGGGTGCTTTCTGCACATGTTCCTGTCATGAGAACTCCAAGGTAACGTTTGCGGCGAATCTTTTAAGAGAGGGTGCGAAAGATTGGTGGGAGATACGAACGAAAGATCTCACTCCTGCTCAGTTGGATGCCATTACATGGCCGCAGTTTAAGGAACAGTTCAAATTGGAGTATGTTCCACAGGTGGAAATGGAACGCTTGGCGCAGGAGTACCTAAATCTGACCCAGACTACTGAGACGGTGACGGAAATCACCAAGAAGTTTAATGAACGGGCACTATTCTGTCCAGAGTTTGCGGCAACCGAGCGCATGAGGATGACCCGATACTTGGCAATGCTTCGCACAGACATTCGGGAATTTGTGTCTGCTGCTAGGCACCAAACTCTTACTGATATGATAGCGGCCGCTCGGGCCCGAGAGTTGGAACTGGAAACCCAACAAAAGCAGAAGCGTCCGCCGCCTGCTCAGACTCAGCAGGTGTCGAAGAAATTTCGAGAGGCAGATCAGGGAAAGCAGAGGCAAAGGAGCCAGGGTAAGTGTGGTAAATATGGAAGGAATCATGAGGGACGTTGCTGGGTGCTAATATGTCATAAGTGTGGAAAGGAGGGCCACTATGCTAAAGATTGTCGGCAAGAGGTCAAGATTTGTTTTAATTGTAACCAAGTGGGCCACTTCAAGGCCCAATGTCCCCGTCTGACTCAGGGAGTGGTTCAGAATCCGGCACCCACTACACTCCGGATTACCGATAGTAGGCAGGGGAAAGGGGAAGCCCCTAAGACCAAGGGTCGAGCATTCGTCATGACCGCCGAGGAGGCACAGGATGCGCCCGACGTCGTCACGGGTACTCTTTCTTTACTTGCCTCGTGTTTGTGGTGTGTGTAATTAATATGTATATTATGCTTTGATTAGGAACATTCTTAGTCAACTCTACGCCTACCTTTGCACTATTTGATTCGGGTGCTAGTCATTCTTTTGTGTCTGCCGCGTTGGGAAAGAGTTTCGGTATTGCTTTAGGAACTCTTCATCAGCCGTTAGAAGTGGAAATCGCGGATGATAAAACCGTGCAAGCGACTAGTGTTTATCGGGGATGCGAAGTCGTGATTCAAGGAATAAAGTTTCCGATCGACCTCATCCCTATACCGTTGAGTGACTCCCGAGTCATCATCGGTATGGATTGGATGGGTCAGCATGAATCATGGATCGATTGTAAGAACAAGCGAGTGTGGATTCAAACCCCAAGTGGGGGAGAGCTGGTTGTGCAGGGCGAGAGAAAGAATCGAGGTGCAGTTTTCTGTTCAGCTGCTAGGGCACGCAGACATTTTCAGCATGGAGGTTCGGGATTTGTGGCTTATGTTGTAGACACACGAGAAAGGAAGCCACAGCAGAAAGCAGGTGATATACCAGTGGTTCGGGATTTTCCTGATGTTTTTCCCGAGGACCTGCCTGGCGTGCCGCCAGAGAGACAGGTGGAATTTAAGATCGACTTAACTCCCGGTGCAGCTCCGATAGCCAAAGCACCGTATCGTCTTGCGCCTCCGGAGATGCTGGAGTTGTCTATTCAACTTCGAGAATTATTAGATAAGGGATTTATTCGACCCAGTTGCTCGCCATGGGGAGCGCCTATTTTGTTTGTTAAGAAGAAGGATGGTTCCAACATGATGTGCATAGATTATCGTGAGTTGAATAAGCTTACGGTGAAGAATCGATATCCATTGCCTCGCATCGACGACTTATTTGACCAACTGCAGGGCGCTTCGTGGTTTTCAAAAATTGATTTGCGGTCAGGTTACCATCAAATGCGAGTTCGGGAGGAAGACATCCCGAAAACGGCTTTTCGAACGAGGTACGGCCACTTCGAGTTTGTAGTGATGCCGTTTGGACTGACCAATGCACCTGCAGCTTTTATGGACTTAATGAATCGGGTGTGTCGACCGATGTTGGATCGGTCAGTTATAGTTTTCATTGACGACATCTTAGTCTATTCTCGGAGCAGGGAACAACATGAACAGCACTTAAAGGAAGTATTAGAGACCTTAAGGAAGGAGAAGCTTTATGCAAAATTATCCAAGTGTGACTTTTGGCTACGGGAGGTTCAGTTTTTGGGTCACATTGTAAATGAGCAAGGAATCATGGTAGACCCGACTAAGGTAGAGGCCGTGATGCGGTGGGAGGTTCCGAAGACTCCCTCGGAGATTAGAAGTTTCTTGGGTCTGGCTGGTTATTACCGTCGTTTCATCCAAGACTTCTCAAAGGTTGCAGTACCTTTGACCCGGCTAACTAAGAAAAATACTGCTTTTCGGTGGGGTGAGGAGCAGCAGCAAGCTTTTGAGACTTTGCGGCGGAAATTGTGTGAAGCTCCGGTTTTGACTTTGCCTGAGGGCATGGAGGATATGGTAGTTTACTGCGATGCATCAATCACGGGATTGGGGGCAGTCTTGATGCAACGAGGCAGGGTGATCGCTTACGCCTCGCGACAGTTGAAGCCCCATGAAACTAACTACCCAACTCATGATTTGGAATTGGGAGCGGTGGTCTTCGCTCTCAAGATTTGGAGACACTATTTGTATGGAGTAAAGTGCACCATTTTCACGGACCACAAGAGTTTGAAGTACCTGATGGATCAGGCAAACCTCAATATGAGACAGAGAAGATGGTTGGATGTATTAAAAGACTATGATTGTGAGATACACTACCACCCTGGAAAGGCCAATGTGGTAGCGGATGCGTTAAGTCGTAAGGGTTCGAGTGCACCCCTTCGGGGCGTTTGTCTAAGGATGACAATTGTGACACCGCTGCTTGAGCTGATTAGGAAAACCCAGGTGGAAGCAAGCAAGAGCGAGAATCAGAAAAGTGAGAGGATTGTGGGTCAGTTGGCAGCTATGGTCAAAGATGGTAGGGATTTGTTGACTTGTCACGAGAGGATTTGGGTACCGAAGCTGGGCGAGGTTCGTCAAACTCTATTGGAGGAGGCGCGTAAATCCAGGTTCTCTATCCACCCTGGAGCGACAAAAATGTATAGGGATCTGCGTGAATATTATTGGTGGCCAGGTATGAAGAGGGAAGTAGCTGAGTTTGTCGAAAGATGCATGACCTGTCGTAGGGTCAAGGCCGAGCACCAACGGCCTCATGGTAGATTGCAGCCCCTTGAGATCCCAGAATGGAAATGGGAGCATATCACAATGGATTTCATCACGAAGTTGCCAAGAACCCCTCGACATATGGACACTATTTGGGTTATCGTGGATAGGTTGACCAAAAGTGCTCATTTCCTCCCCATCCAAGAGACTTACTCTGCAAAGGAATTGGCTAAGGTCTTCACAGATGAGATTATCTCTCGGCATGGCATACCGGTCTCGGTGATATCCGACCGGGATGTCCGATTTACGTCTAGGTTTTGGAAGAAGTTTCATGAGGAATTAGGCACTCGCCTTCATTTCAGCACATCATATCATCCTCAGACGGATGGGCAGAGTGAAAGGACGATTCAAACGCTGGAAGATATGCTCAGGGCATGCGTCATCGATTTTGGCGGGAGTTGGGATTCCCATCTCCCTTTAGCTGAGTTTTCTTACAATAACAGTTATCACGCGAGCATTGGCAGAGCTCCCTTTGAAATGTTGTATGGAAGAAAATGTCGGACACCTATTTGCTGGGGTGAGGTTGGCCAGCAGGTATTGGGAAGTACAGAGGTGGTGCTCAAGACAACTGAGTTAATTCAGAAGGTTCGGGAGAGATTGTTAACCGCTCAAAGCCGACAGAAAAGTTATGCGGATAGGCGACGGTCCGATCTCGAGTTTCAAGTCGGGGATTATGTTCTTCTAAAGGTGTCACCTTGGAAGGGAGTTATCCGTTTTAGGAAGCGAGGAAAGCTTGGCCCTAGGTACATTGGACCATATCGAATTGTCGCCCGTGTAGGTGAGGTAGCTTACCGGTTGGAGCTACCCGAACAGCTTAGTCAGATTCACGACACGTTTCACATTTCGCAGCTCAGAAAGTGTGTGACTGAGGAATCCACAATAGTACCTTTGGAGGATATTCAATTAGATGAACGTCTAAATTATGTGGAGCGACCAATTGCCATCATTGAAAAGAAGATAAAGACTTTGCGGAATAAAACAATAGGATTAGTGAAGGTTCAGTGGCAGCATCGAAAAGGGTCCGAATGGACTTGGGAACCGGAGGAGGAAATGCGGAGGCATTATCCAGAATTATTTATCGGCACGGATTTCGGGGACGAAATCCAGTTAAGTGGGGGAGAATTGTAAAACCCGTTCCGCCGAGTCGCGGCCCGAAGGAATCCGCGGCGCGGCTTTTGGAAGAATCTAGAATCGCGTAGGATTTGTACGCACGGCGCGGTTCTAAAGAATCCGCGGCGCGGTGCGCCGCAGTCATGAAAAACCCTAATTCGGATTTAAACGCCTATAAAAAGGACCCCAGCCCTAGGGTTCGTGTTTTTGGAGAGTTTCTAGAGTAGAGGTGTCTGGTTTCGGCAGATACTCTTTGGTTTCGAGGTGTTGAAGGTTTTGGGAGATTAGAAGAAGGAGATCCACGCGGGAGAAGGTTTAGAACGGATCGTGGGCATCACTCTGTCCTTCAGAAGTGAGGTAAGAAGATTTACTCTTCTGACTTTTCTGTTTATCCCGTCATATGGTGTTACCAGTTGGTTTGTAGCTTTAGACGATTTGTAGCCCTTAGGGTTTGAACCAAGGACATGCATGGACTTGCATGTCCATAAGGAAGTGACCTTAGGGTAGTTCCTGATCCCAGGAAGGGTGTAGAAAGGAACCCTAATCGATTGATGTACTGTTAATCGCTGAAAAACATTTTGGAATGTTACGAGCCGCGACGCGGACAGGCTATGTCAGCGGCGCGGACTCGGCTGAGACCCCGTAATTATTCGATGATAGTCGCGGCGCGTAGGATGAGGTGCCACGTCGCGGCGAGCGACTGTTTGACCAGGAACTTAGTTTTGACCACGGTTTGATGGCAAATAGTGAGTCTAACATTTAGACAGGTCTGTAAGAGCCTGGTCAGTAATTGATATGTTGTATGTGTGTGGGATTTAGGTGTGTGGACGAGCTAAGTGGGGATATTAGAGAATATCTGTGCGGTTTCGAATCAGGTGAGTATCCTCACCTTACTATATGATGTTGCATGTTAGGCATCTTGTGTGTTATTTACAGTTATATGATTTGCTCTATATCTGTGGTTATTTGTTGTTGGGCTCAGTACTGATGCGTGTCCCCTCGTAGCTGTTGTATGGCGAGTTGGACTATTGCCTTGTCCCATAGCTGTTGTATGATGGGCTGGGCCATAACCGGGAACCCATAGCTGTTGTATGATGGGTAGAACCTTCCCGTGTCCATAGCTATTGTATGATGGACGCCCGTAGCTGTTGTATGGCGGGTAGGGTCGGGTCGTTCTCGAGGACGGGTTGTTTAATGTGTGGGCATGTATGGTAATTTGTGGACTCACTAAGCTTTAAGCTTACCCGTTGTTTTTATAATATTTCAGGTAAATCGATTGACAAAGGGAAGGGCAAGGCGTGACGGCGGCGCATCGCATACAAGAAAATTTATGTTAATGAATTATGTTATGATTTTCAATTGTTTCCGCTGTTGGTTTAATAAATAGGTTAAACGGATTTACTTTTGGAATAAATGTTTTATTGAAACTTTGATAATAAATGAATTTTAGAAATTTTGAAATTGGGGTGTTACACATACCCACTGGTGCAAACTTATAATTTTTTGAAATCCAAATTAATATGGTAAAAGATAAATATTTATCTTGAACTACATTGCTTAAATGACCTCTATGATAGGATTGGAAATAATCACTTTAGACCATCAATGTTAAAAAAAATCAATGGATGAAAACTACAAATATCAATGATAATATAGGGATAGTGTATATATTTTGCTCTAGTTATGCAAAGGATTTCATTTCCACTCAAATATCTTAAATAATACACGTTTAACGATAATAATCGAGACATATTTTAATGATGTTTACAGTACGATATCTAGTCAAAACTGCATATCGCACCACTTATGTGATTTGAGATTTTGAAAAGCACGAACTGTATCACAAAAGTTGAAAATTGGATTATACGGTATGGTGCGTGTTGTTTTGTGCAACTTGATAAATGAATACAAAGTTTATCTCGAGATCGACTCGCTATATTTTTAAAGTTCAAACTCATTAAAATAAAATTAATAAAATTCTAAATATATTTTTCTTTTAGCTTCAATAGGAAATGTTTCCAACAATAAAAAATGACTAATAATTTATATAATTGTTTTACTCTAAGAGGACCATTATATATAGAATATAAAAACTTCTTACGTTTGTTTATCATTACAATGTGAGATCCAACGTTCTTTTATAATGTGTTATTTTGTGATATATTCTTATCCCACATCACTTAAGAAACACAACTGAAGTAGAATCAAACATCTATAAGTAAAGAGACTTCATCCCACATAGTTTAATCAACAAAATTCAAGGGAAAGCAAGTCGTTATAAGTAGAAAGACTAAAACTATTGCCCTCGTATATTTATTTTTTGTGTTATTGATTATAATAAACTTAGACATCGGTTAAAACATTTCATGAACCATTGTTTTGAGCTTTAGAACAAATTTTGTAAAATTTGGATGGGTGCCCACTTATATTTTTTCTAAAAGTATTCAAATTAATGTGTTAATTGATAAAAAAATTCATTCATATTGATTGATTATTCTCTCTTATAATATTTATGTAGATAAATATATTTTTTTAAAGTTTGCACGATGTTCAAACATTTACTGTTTGAAACTTATATATATATATATATATATATATATATATATATATATATATATATATATATATATATATATATATATATATCTTATTAACTCGAAAAACTATTATAAACGTTGTCACCAAATATTGAACTATGACATTATAAACTTGCAACACAATCGATTTTTTATAGTTTTTAACCCAATTTAATATTCTTCTGTTTTGTTTAATGATTTTGAAGCTAAAACAAAATAGTATAATCTATTGAAACCTTGAGATAAAATTATGTTTTTATGATAAATTGACAACTAATTAGCAATAGAGTTTGGAAAATGTGGTATGATCAAGATTGAAGTATAAGGGAACCTAATTAGTGATACTATATAAGAGACAAATTAAAGGTTATATAAATGTACGAAGCAATCTGGGACAAATAAAAAACATCAAATTAATATGGTGATAGATAAATATTTATCTTGAAACATATTGTTTCAATGATATTTTTTATTTTATATATATATATATATATATATATATATATATATATATATATATATATATATATATATATATATATATATATATATATATATATATATATATATATATGTTCGATTTAATTTGTTAATTTAAAAAATGTTTAAATGTTTGTTGTGAAAAAAATTTATGAGCATATATTGTGGTGAATCTAAAAAACATCATCATTGTTGTCATTTTTTTACTATGACATATTTAAAACATTAATCTAATCAATTTTTAGTAATATTCATCTTTACTTTTGAGTTTTAATACATTTGGAAGCCAAAACTAAATAGTATATATAATCAAGTAACACTTTGGGAGAAAGTGTTTCGATGATAAAGTGATAACTAATTAATAGTAGACTTTAAAAGTCATATTTTGATCAAGATTTATGGATAATGTAATCAAACGAGTGGTATTATATAAGGTAAAGATGAAATGTTAGATAGATGTGTGAAGCAATATGGGACAAAGAAAAAAAAACAAAATAATATGATAAAATGTAAATCATTAATGTTGAATCACATTGTTTTGAATGATATTTTTTTATGAGATTGTTAAAACGTTCACAAATGAAAACTTTTATATGTATATACATAGTATTGAGTCGAAACATGTTTACACCGATTTCATTTTTTACAAACGACATATAAACTTTCAACATAATTGGGTTTTTAAAAGTTTTGAGTAATTTTAATTTTAATTTTTGAGTTTCACTACTTTTAGAAGTTGAAACTAAATAGTATAATACTTTAAAACTTTGTGATAAAACTTGTTTTTATGATAAAATGATCACTAATTAATAGTAGACTTGAAAATTATATTATGATCAAACTTGATGGATAGTGGAAGCAAATAAGTGATATTATATAAGAGAAAGAAAAAATGTCATATATGTGTGTGAACCAATGTGGGAGAAAGAGGAAAAAAATTCAAATTAAAGTGATAAAAGATAAATCATTTATCTTGAACCATATTGATTTGGATGACCTCTATTATAACTAAGAGTTATATAGATATAGATATAGATATAGATATAGATAGATATAGATATAGATATAGATATATAGATATAGATATAGATAGATATAGATATAGATATAGATAAAGATAAAGATTTTAATTTGAAGTATTTTATATAATTTTGAAATTAATTATGATGTAATAATAATTTCATCGGATTTTACACCTATCCAACAAGTTAGAGGTTGAATTATCGAATAGATAAATCGGACGGCTTAATATCGGATCGATTTTAAAATATTGCTAAAAGAATTATCGATCAGATAAATCAGACGACATAGTCTTAATAAGAGGAAGTAGAGTGAAAGATTCGCCAGCTGTGAAATCACATTGTATTCAAGAAATCAAAGATTTGTTGAGAATTCCGGATCCAAGAAAAAAAAATCAAAATATGGTGCAGAAATACCAAAATAGATCGGTTTTAAAATATTGGCGTCAAAACTCGTCCACAAACCGTAAAAAAACGAAGGTATTTTGACCACGAGTACAGTCTACAGCCACCGCGCTAACCGTAAAATTTTGGTTTATTTATTATTATATTTTTTTAATTTTATCTTTTTTTTTAATGTTGGAAGAAGGGAGCAGCAGTTCGTAAGTACGGGTACCCACAGACACCATCGGAGAAACGCCAGCTCCAAAACAATATGAAGTGCCCGTATTGTGCGGCGGCGCAAGGGCGGTGTGCCACCACATCCGCTGGTAGGTTTATTACGGAGTGCATATCCTGCGGCCGAGTCGTTGAAGAACGCCAAACGCAATCCCATCACCTCTTCCACATCCGAGCTCAAGACTCTCCTCTCTGCCTTGTTACCTCCGACCTCCCCACGCTCCCCCACTCCATCACCGACCAATCGACCACCACCGCCGTCCCCATCTCCGAGGAAGAAGAAGAAGACCCCTTCGAGCCTACCGGATTCATAACCGCCTTCTCAACGTGGTCCCTCGAACCCTACCCGGTCTTCGCACAATCATCTCTCTCATTCGCTGGCCACTTAGCCGAACTCGAACGCGTCCTTGAAACAACGTCGTCCTCCTCAGCCTCTGGACCGTCGGTGGTTGTCGATAACCTTAGGGCTTATCTCCAGATAATCGACGTCGCTTCGATACTAGGGTTGGATTGTGATATATCCGATCACGCGTTTCAGCTTTTCAGGGATTGTTCATCAGCGACTTGTTTGAGGAACCGGAGCGTGGAGGCACTCGCAACCGCCGCGCTTGTGCAAGCCATTCGAGAAGCTCAAGAGCCCAGAACACTACAGGTACATAAAGTCTTGATAGTTTTCTGCTATTAATTTCAATTAGCATTTCAGATTACTAATTCCATTGTTGAAATGGTAATTGACATATTTGTTCTAATAATTGATGGAAACTTCAAGAATCTGAAGATTTTGAGATAGGGTTCTACCGAATTAGGTTTTAGAAATAGATTACTGACAAATTAAGCAACAAGTGTAATGCTACAAGTAAATTGTAAGTGTGAAAGAAGTAGAATGATTAACCAGAATCTAGTTCTAATGTCCTAACTTATATGAATTGAAATGACAGTGCTTGATTTGGTACCCTTGTTCTTTCAGTTACCTGCAAACGATAAGCACACTAATTAAGTTGCATAAAGTAATAAAAGTAGCAAGCGAATACATGAACTTATTGAACTGTCTTTAACATGATTAAATCTTTCAAATCGATATGAACGTTTCTCATTTTAATGGCATGTTATATATGCTTTTTGTTACCGTTTTGCTAGATTTTGCAATTCATTTTACATGACATTTTTTTAGGTTAATATAGAATTCTTCAAAGCGGATTTTCCAAATTCCAATAAATTAGATGTAATTGGTCCAAACAGGAAATTTCAATTGCAGCCAATTTACCTCAGAAAGAGATTGGAAAGTATATAAAGATTCTTGGAGAAGCTTTGCAACTAAGCCAGCCATTAAACAGCAATTCAATCTCAGTTCATATGCCTAGATTCTGCACTCTTCTCCAGCTTAACAAATCTGCCCAGGTACTGTTTATGTTGAAAAATTACGTATTTACCCTTTAGCAAAAAGACGGTATATTCTAGATTAGAAACAAATCTTATGCATACAACATTTTATTCACACAAACATCTACCCATGTACCTTTTGTTATGAGCTTCGAAGTTTTTAAATCCAATTAAAAGTTCAATGCTATTTTCAGGAACTAGCAACTCACATCGGTGAAGTGGTAATCAATAAATGTTTTTGTACGCGTAGAAACCCCATAAGCATATCCGCAGCCGCGATATATTTAGCCTCTCAACTTGAAGATAAACGCAAAACGCAAGCCGAAATTTGCAAAGTCACTGGACTCACGGAGGTCACTCTTCGAAAAGTGTACAAAGAATTATTAGAAAATTGGGACGATCTTCTTCCGTCAAATTACACGCCTGCGATACCTCCTGAAAAGGCCTTTCCTACTGCCACCATTGCGTCTGGGCGTTCGTTAACGCCCAGAATCAATGATGGCAGTGAATCGGAAACTAAACCCATGGAAAATGATCCGTGGAAGTTTCCGATTCAAAATGTGGTTGGGACACAAGAAATGGATGTGGATAATGAAGAGTTGGAGAAGAAGTATGGTGGCGGTGGTGGTGGTGCGCGGTTGTGGCCGCCACCGGTTTCGTCTTTTGTTTCGCCGGGGAGTTCTCAAGGTAATGCTAGAAATATGCAAAAAGTGGAGGGGAGTTCGGGTATTGGAGATCTTAATAGACATGGTAGTGATAATAGGAGTTGATGTATGTGTAGTATGTTAAAAGGGTTAATGTCGTAAATGGGTAACAAATTTTATTTTTTTTAATTACAAAACACTATTTTTTAGAAAACGTATCATAAATGGTAACGAACTATTTGTTTTTGTTCACTAAAAACCGTTAAAATAATGGTATTTTGTGAACACGAAGTTTCGGTTTTTTTATCTTTTGATGGTAAAAAAATGGTGTTTTATGAAGAAAAAAAAAAGTTTTTTTTACCCATTTATGACATTATTTCTATGTTAAAATATTGATTTTGTGTTTAATGTTTTTTTAAATGATTAGTTTGGATTCCGGTAGTTAATGTTTGTGTTGTATTACAAGGTCAAGAGGAAAGTGTGTTGTTATTAGGTAAAAACAATTTCCCTTGATAAGTTTGTTGCACAATGGACTTGGTTTTTTTGTAGTCGTTTCATTTTATATATATATATATATATATATATATATATATATATATATATATATATATATATATATATATATATATATATATATATATATATATATATATAGTTAGGATCTTTTGAGAACCACAAGTCCCCCGAGAACCCGAGAACTCCCAAACCGATATTTTTTTCAAAAAACCGACCCCATAGGCCTCTAAAACGCACATATCTAAGACTTTTCGAAAAAAAAAATTCCAAAAAAAAACGACTTTTTTTTTTGAAAAAAATTTGCACATGTACAAAAAAAAAACTTTGCACATGTGCAAACTTTTTTATACGTACATTTTTTTTCAATTTTTTTTTACAGGACAGCTTAAATATATGCTAGAAAGACATCCATAAAAAAATTTGAAAAAAAATGTACGTATAAAAAAGTTTGCACATGTGCAAAAAAGTTTTTTTGCACATGTGCAAATTTTATTTTTTTCAAAAAAAAAAGTCGTTTTTTCGGAAATTTTTTTTTTTCGAAAAGTCTTAGATATGTGCGTTTTAGAGGCCTATGTGGTCGGTTTTTCGAAAAAAATATCGGTTTGGGAGTTCTCGGGTTCTCGGGGTGAAGTTGGTTCTCAAAAGATCCTAAGTCTATATATATATATATATATATATATATATATATATATATATATATATATATATATATATATATATATATATATATATATATATATTACTTTTGTTGTAAATAAAGTAATGTTGCAACGAGATACTATTGTATCAGTAGTACAATGAATGTCAATGTTATTATTACATAGATTAAAAAAGAACAGGTATTCTAATTTATGGCATTAACCCCAAACCACACATTGCGGTCAGCCATACAAGACTGGAAATTACATTCAATACCCCCAAAAAACTCAGCATGAAACATTTCCGCAATTTTAATTTATGGCATACTCTTTTATTTAAATTGGTTGTAAACTTGTAATTATGAAGGGTTTTTTGTACATACTTTCAATAATATGAATCACCATTGACTCTATATCGATTATTAGATAGAATCAATAGGTCTATAATCTTTATAAACATATGTTGCTTATACACTTCTCATTAACCTAATATGCACATCAATTCATGGAGAATAATATCTTCAGGCTTCAATTTGTGTCAATAATATCTTAGTTTATCTGGAGCATTTGTGCCAAATGAGAATCTTGGAGCAAAAGGGTGGTCTGGCGGGATGAGTGTTTCTTTGGCGGGACCCGATGGGCGGGTGTTGGGTGGCGGCCTTGCTGGCATGCTGGTGGGTGGCTGCCGTTCCTGTCCAGTTGAGAAATTACAATTTTTCCCCTAAAATGGAAGTGACATTTATTTTTCCTGCTCTTGACAGCAAAGTACGGTTGTTTTTTCTAGAAATAACTTTTTTACCATATACTAACTCATATTAGTTTACATTCAATGCCAATACATTAAACAACATGTGATTAATTATTCTTATGAATTTTGCCTTTAATTTTAGCTTTTACATGTGCACAACAGGGTCAAAAGTCAAAACATTGGATTTTTATTATGTTAATATCAAATTAACTCTTTTTAGGTTTCTTTTTTTTTTTCAACCATCTTTGGTTTAATTTATCTTCTACTGTTTTAACTCTCTTCCATTAGTGGCGAAAGGTAAAAAATTGGGATAAGTATCATATATTTGAGAATAAAAATGGATGAATTCACCTTTGGTTATATGCAGCTGACAATGTGCCTTACGCATTCCTGGATGGTTTAATTTGTATTTTGATGATCCATATACTCGATAAAATGTATCATGTGAAGAATTAGACGTGCTTTTAAGATATAGAGAAATTTGCTTAGTAAGGAAAGAGAAAACCAAAAGACACGAATGGCCAAACAAAACGACACCCTTCCAATTAAAACCATAACCTATCAGGATCTGCGAAAAGAAAGCGCCCCGATCCACCCCGACCCACTTAACAACCTGGGCCACCTACCGATCTGACTCGACCCGTGCGTAGCACGGATCCAAACTAGTTATTAATATTTTATAACAAAATTTTATAATTAAACAAAGTTCACAGCAATTGTGAAACTTATTCGTTAGTGATATCGTTTCTTTTAATATTTTAATATTTCCATTAACAATAAAACAAAATAAATTGTAGTATTTATTTAATGAAATTATTTTGATATGTTGCATCATGTGATGAATGGAATTGAATTGATAATTGCATTCATATGATGTACACGTATATATACAGGGATTACAATTGAGAGAAGATAGACTACAACTAAACACGCCTACAATTAAGTTAGTCCTATCCAAACTATTTGACTTCAAGACTTTATCTGACTTTAAGACCTTATCGTCTAATACCCTCCGGCAAGCTCAAGGGCGGCAGGACTTGCAGCTTGGAACGAAGAAAGAAAATCCGACTTTTGGCGAGTGGTTTAGTAAAAATGTCAGCTAATTGATCAACAGAGGAGACATAACATATCTTTAGTTGACCTGATTCCACTTGCTCCCGAATGAAATGAAAATCTAGAGCAATATGTTTTGAACGTGTACTAATTACTGGATTTTTGCTCATAAATATGGCACCGACATTATCACACAAAATAAGAGGAGGTTGAGTTATCGGAGCTCGTAGATCAGCGAGTAACTGTTTTATCCATAGAAGTTCGGCTGTTGTGTAAGCCAAAGAGCGATATTCAGCCTCGATGCTTGAGCGTGCCACAACCTTTTGTTTTCGAGAGGTCCAACTTATTAAGTTTGAGCCATGAAAGACAGCAAAACCATATTGGGATCGGCTATCATCTTGATGTGAGTTCCAACCAGCATCAGAGTAAGCATGAAGAGATTTTGCAGAAGTGGGCTTGAAGTGAAGACAATGATCGAGTGTCCCCTTTAAGTACCGAAGGATACGTTTGACAGCTTGCCAGTGAGTAGTGGTTGGGGAATGCATGAATTGACACACCCGATTGACCGAATAGGCTATATCTGGGCGTGTGATGGTGGCATATTGAAGTGCTCCAACAATTTGTCGATACAGAGTGGGATCATGAAACGGATCACCATCACGCTGTAGACGAGTTTGGGGATCAGCGGGTGTGGTAATGGGAGTGGCCATAGACATATGACTACGGTTGAGGATATCACTGATATATTGTTGTTGTGACATAGTGAGACCAGTAGCATGTTGATGAATTTGAATGCCAAGAAAATAGTGCAAATCACCAAGGTCCTTGAGGGAGAAAGCACGATCTAAGTCAGTGATAAAACTTTGAAGATGTTCATCATTTGTGCCTGTCACGATGAGATCATCGACATAAACAAGAACATATATGGTAGAGTGTGAGGAATGATGAACAAACAGTGATGTGTCGGACTGGCAAGCATGAAATCCATGTGAGACCAAGTACTGTTTTAGTTTGGTAAACCAAGCTCTCGGGGCCTGTCGAAGACCATAAAGAGCTTTGTGAAGCCGACAGACATGATTTGGTTGTGAAGGGTCTTCAAAACCTTTTGGTTGTTTCATATATACTTCTTCGGATAAATCACCATTTAAAAAGGCATTGTTTATATCAAGCTGTCTGATTCGCCAACCTTGGGAGATAGCAAGGGAGAGAACCAATCTGATCGTGGTTGGTTTGATAACAGGGCTGAATGTATCAAAAAAATCAACACCCTCTTCTTGGCTGAATCCTTGAGCAACTAATCTTGCTTTGTGGCGCTCAATTGTGCCATCAGAATGCCGTTTTATCCTGAAAATCCACTTACAGCCAACAACATTAGTGTTAGTGGGACAAGAAACAAGAGACCAGGTGTTATTTTTCATGAGAGCATCATATTCTGCTTTCATTGCATTTTGCCAACAAGTGTGCTTAAGGGCTTGGGTATAGGTGCGTGGTTCAACATCAGAATTGGAAACGGTAGTGGTTTGAAATAGCTTTGGTTTCAGAGAGTTTGTACGGGCACGAGTTATCATGGGATGTTGACTTTGGTCTGCTGGTCGAAAATGGGTTGGGATGGAGGGTTGTGTGGCATTTGAGCTAATGGGGATTTGGTGAGAAGTAGTAGTGGGTGTGGGCATAGACGGCGGACTCTCGGGGTGAGGGCTGGCAGGGTGATTAACAGGAGGTGGAGTGGACAGAGGAGGAGACGAGTTTGAAGGAGGAGAGACATTGGATAATGGCGGAGAAAATCGAAGAGCATCAATATATTGAAGAATGGTTGAGGTGGCGTGAGGTGGACAGGAGGTGGAGGAATACTCGGTTGGTGTAATGGCTGTGTAGGGAAAAATGTCTTCATTGAAGACAACATGGCGAGAGATATAGATGCGGTTTTTCGGTTGATAGAAGCATAGATAACCTTTGTGAGTGGCACTATACCCAAGAAAGATACACGGTAAGGATCGAAAGTCTATTTTATGGTTATTGTAAGGCCGGAGAAACGGGTAGCAAAGGCAACCAAAGGTTTTCAAAAACTCATAATCTGGAGTTTTGGTATAAAGTTTTTGGTACGGGGATTGATGATTAAGCATAGGAGTAATGGTACGGTTGTGAAGATAGGTTGCAGTTTTGAAGGCGTGTTCCCAAAAGAGGTGGGGAAGAGATGACTGAGCTAAGAGTGTCAAACCTTTTTCAACAATTATACGATTTCTGCGTTCGACAGCTCCATTTTGTTCTTGGGTATGAGGACAAGAAATATGGTGGAGGATACCAAGGTTTTTAAGAAAAGTTGAGACATTTCTAAACTCACCACCCCAATCAGTTTGTAAGCTTTTAATATCACAGGAGAACTGGGTTTTTATCATGGTCTGAAATTGTTGAAACATAGAGAAAACCTGTGATTTTTGAGTTAGAAAATAGATCCAAACAAATTTCGTGCAATCATCAATAAAAAGAAGAAAATATCTATTGCCATTCAACGAAAAAACAGGGGAAGGACCCCAAACATCCGAATAAACTAACTCAAAAGGTTTTGTAGCAGCTACATGACTAGAAGAAAGATGAAAACGATGACTTTTACCCATCTGACATGAATCACAAACAGATGGAAGTTTATATGAAGACAATGGAAGATTAAATGAAGAAACTAAGCGTCGCAAGACAGGTTCATTTGGATGAGCAAGCCGTCTATGACATCCTTGAAGAGAGGTCTTAACGCCCATGAATGCCACATGAGGATGCTTGGGGTGAGTTCTCAGGTTATGGGGCAGCCGGTACAAACCATTATTGACGTCCCCTCGCAGGAGTGTTTGACCCTGCAAGTTCTTAATATTGCAATGTTTAGGCCATAATTCAACATAAACATTATTATCCTCGGTTAATTTAGAAACACTGAGAAGGTTTTTGGTTAACTTTGGTACAATAAGCACGTTTGGCAAATGTAAATTAGGCAGAAAAGAATAACCAACATGAGAAATAGACAACTGGTTACTGTTTCCGACTTGTAGTTTGTCATCTCCCTTGTACTCATCTGCAACATTAAGATTTTGTAAGTCTGGAGATACGTGATCGGTAGCCCCGGAATCCAAATACCAGTTGGGATCAAAAACAGTGGAGGGACTGTAGTGTTGAGCGACGTGAGCTTGAGCTTGACGGGACTGATTTCGCGGATTTGGTCGACGAGAAGGGAAATCGGTTTGATTGTCCCTTTGCCAACAGTCTATAGCTTCATGACCCTGTTTGTTGCACAGTTGACACAATGGACGACGGCGCTTCGTATCAGTATTGCGAGACCCGGAAGACGAACTGGAGTTTTGGGTATTGGAGGAGCTATACGGTCGATTTGAAGAGCGATTAACCGTGAGAGCAGCTACAGAGTTGGTTTGAACAGAGCTTTGGCGAGCATGATCTTGTTCAATCCTAGCTTCTTCTTGGAGAAGCAGTCCGGTAAGGTCATCAACAGACATAAGTTCCGTTTTCATCATAAACGCAGTGACAAAGGGTGCGTAGGAAGAGTCTAGCCCATTTAAGAGATAACCAATCAAGTCCTCATCTGATATGGGACTAAGATTTGCAGCCAAGGAGTCTGCAATTGATCTCTTGCGATCAATGTAGTCCACCATGGTCATGGACCCCTTAGAGAGAGATTGAATTTGGGCTTTAAGTTGCATTCTGGAAGCCCGAGTTTGGGCTTGAAAGGATCTGTTAATGGCTTGCCAAGCCATATGAGAAGAGTGACATCGAGTTACCAGGGCTAGAGATTTCTCAGAAAGTGTCGACTGAAGCCAAAGTAATACAAAGCGATCCCTTTTCTTCCACGCTATGTACGCCGGATTGGGAGCGATGGTTTCCGGTGTAGCTGGAATTGCCGGTGCAGTAGCGGTAGCGGGTGTTCCTTCGGTGGCTGGAACAACGATAGTTTCCGGTGGTGGAGACGAATTTAGAACAAATTCTTCAAGGTCGAAAGTTTCTAGGGCAGCAATAATGGTTGTGCGCCATAAGGAATAGTTTTCACGGTCAAGTTTGACAGCAATTGAGGGAATTTGAAAGTTTAGGGTGGATGCGTTGGTGGTGGCTAGGGTTAACAGATGTGGAGCTCCTGCTGCCATTGCAAATAGACAACCGAGAGACAGGAGAAAGAACGATATTGATAATTAAGAACTATAAGGTTAGTTCTGATACCATGTGATGAATGGAATTGAATTGATAATTGCATTCATATGATGTACACGTATATATACAGGGATTACAATTGAGAGAAGATAGACTACAACTAAACACGCCTACAATTAAGTTAGTCCTATCCAAACTATTTGACTTCAAGACTTTATCTGACTTTAAGACCTTATCGTCTAATACATCAACAAATATTATAAATTAAATTATGTTGCATTGGTTCATAAAGGGCGTGTTTGGGGCGTAGCTTTTTGGAGCGTTTGAGAGCTTGTAGCTTCTAGCGTTTAGGAAAAAGCCTTATAAAAACAAAAGTTTTGTTCGGCGACACGAGTTTGAAGCTTTTATTTTAAACAAAACGCTATTATTTTAAACACTAGTTGGATGTAACACCCGGCTTTTAAAACAAAAACACCCCTGAAAAATTTTTCATTTTAAACAAAGGTTTCAATACATAAAACCATAACAAAGGGGTATTTTTTTTAATAGAAACGGGTACAAGTGTATCAAGGAGAGTATAAAATACCATGTCTCCTTTAAAGTCGGGCTGCTACTGACAGCATCTATGAGTCCCACTTCAAAGTCACGGACTCTATCTTGTCCCCTATCAGTATCATGCTAACCTGCAGGGACAGTAACAAATATCGTGAGCTATAAAGCTCAGTGAGTAATCGTATCTGCAAATAACAAGTATTAGAAATACATTCGTATAACTGTCTGGATATCAATCCAAACTCCTAGCCTTACTAGCTGACCAAATATCTCTTAGGATTTCACATCCTAATTTATAGCCTTACAGACTAAAACATGATAACCTGCAATTATTAGTCACGTCAGTTATTTGCACATATAATCATATATAACCATTTCTGTCCCATATTTCTTAGTCACATCGGACCGCACCGTATATCCTGGCTATTTAAGCCGCACCCTGTGTCATAGCTATATAAGCTGCACCGAAACATTATCAATATATAAATCATAGCCCGAAGGCCGCACCAGCTGGGTTTAATAACCCGATATCATAGCCAAAAGGCCGCACCATGTACCTGTAACAAAATCATAGCCAAAAGGCCGCACCAAATATCATAGCCCGAAGGCCGCACCAAAATCATAGCCCGAAGGCCGCACCAGAATCATAGCCCGAAGGCCGCACCCGTTGGATATAAAATCCAGAAATCATAGCCCGAAGGCCGCACCCATTGGATATAAAATCCAGAAATCATAGCCCGAAGGCCGCACCCATTGGATAAAAAATCCAGAAATCATAGCCCGAAGGCCGCACCCATTGGATAAAAAATCCAGAAATCATAGCCAAATAGGCCGCACCCATTGGATATAGCATCCAGAATTAGTTATGGCTCACGGGTTAGCCCGCTGTTGCCTTGGCTCACGGTTCCGTTCTTGTCATCGCAATGACTCACGGCTTATCCGGTCTTGTCTATATATGTTTGACTCACAGTTCCGTTCTTGTCTATTATAGACTCACGACTTATCTGGTCTTGTCTCTTCAAATGTATCTTTGAACCATCAATTTCGTCCCACAATCAGTTTCAACCTGTAACAACTCAATCATCATATATCACATATGGTATTAGTGAGATTACTCACCTGGATACTAGCTGCGTTTCAATTTCGGTTGTTTCTTGTCTTTGCGTGCACCACAACCATTTTGTCCCATACCTATATACTCATTTATATACCAAATGATAATAGGTTAATAACCATTCCAATTGACTCTAATACACTAGAGTTCAATACAATATCATTACAAACAATGCCTAGTTAATAAACTTTCCGTTTACTAACTTTTCATGAATTTTACTATTCACCGAGGCATTCGGATCGATCTACAGTACCCCCGAGGGGTCGAAAACTCGTTATAAAAATTTTCCCAAACTTTTCAGACCATAACGAGCCTACGGTTCAAGTTTGAGCTAAATCGGACAAGCCAAGCAAAAGTTAGCGTTTTTGATTCCCTGCCTGGCCTCTGCTCGGAGGCGCACTGCGCCTAGGGCTGGGCGCACTGCGCCTGGGCGCACCCCGCCCTGGTCCTGGGCGCACTGCGCCCTGCGCCTGGGCAGACCTCCTGGCCAGTCGCGATTTATGCACTGTAGCAAGCAGTTTTGGCTCATTAAGTCCTTAATCCAGTCCTTAATCGACCGGGGTTTGTTTCTAGGCTAAAACCTTATACTTTAACAAGGTTTTCAACCATTCAAAACAACTAAATCAATCAAAATGAAGAATTAGGGTTCTTAGTTCTAACAACCCCAAAACTTCAAATTCATCATAAATAACAATCTACTTCCATTTTCTTGAGTTAAGTCCTTATTAGCATGACTTAATGGAAGTAATAAACCATTTAAACCACATAATCATAACTGAAATGTACAAATTTCAGTTTCTATAAAACCAAACCAATAACACTTCAAGAACTTGGTTAAAATCAAGTTTACTAACCTTGATTAACAAAGGAATCACCAATTCCAAGCCATGATTCCAATTCCATGCTTCAATCCTTCAAGATTTCCAGAAATTGCTCTCAAAATTCTTCTCTCGTTGCTGCACAAATGGCCAGTCAAAGAGAGGGTCAACTCTCTCTTATTTATACCACTAAAATTTATATTTTTGGTCCTAAAGTTCATTTTCTTGAACTTTGGCCACAATAAACAAGTTTTATTACAATAAAACTTCCATTCTTTATACATTTGCCACAACCAACAATATTTTTCATATTTGGTCCTTCACATGGTCAAATGACCAAAATACCCTTTTATGGTAAAACGACCAAAAATCCATTTTTATAACATTTTAAGTCCAAAACTCAAAATATTATTTCAAACTAAATTCTTTTCTGTCCAAAAGACCAATTTACCATTCCAAGGTAAAATGACCATTTTACCCTTTTATTATAATTATATAATAAAACATGTCTTGGCGTTACATTGGAGTAGCGTTTAACTAAAAGCTCCGACTTCTGGCTACCAGCTACCAGCTAGTTTTGCCAAATTAGCCCAAAATAATCAAAAGTTTTAACGATAAAAAATTGATTTAAACTTTATATTGTTTAACAGGTGATCATCATCGACCTAAATAATGAGTTCTTTATAAATTATTAGCTTTTAACTTATCGTAAATGTTAACTTCTAACTATCTTAAGATAGCTACCAAGTAAACCAAATCGCTATCCTATTTTAGTTAACCCTACACCTATATCCGGCATCATCTATCGATTATCAATCAACTCTCCACGTTGCAAGGGGTTCAGATTAAAGAATAAGAAAGAAGCAATTGCAAGGGGTTTAGATTAAAGAAGAAGAAAGAAACAAGGTGAAAGAGAAACCATTAGAAAAACTCATTGTTTCAAAACAGTCCATCTAGGTTACCTTTAGATATTTAATTCGAGTTTGTCGATCAGGTTTGATAAAGAACTTGTTAACATTTTGATTATGTTTGGTGTAGTCTTAATTCAACATAGATTTTTCATCATAGACATTGTCATACCCTTTATTTCAACTTGAGATATTTGAGAAAAATACTAAAATAACATAATCCCATAAGGGTTTTTCTCAAAACAATACAAATTAAAGCATTTTCCTCAAAATAGCCAAGCATTTAACAGATGACCATATGCTAACTCCTCAACTCGCCTGCTAACTCCTCCCCAAGTCGTGACACTCCTTCGAAATGCTCACAATGGGCTGCAAACTTCTTAAGGTGGGTTGCGAAATGCTGATGGGCTGGCCCATCAACCCAAGGATTTTCCAACTTTAGCATTTAGCATTTAGCAGATGACCTTGAATATTTAGAAGATGACGAGAGCATTTAGCAGATGACCTTGAACATTTAGCAGATGAGCTCCATCACCTGCGAAAATCCTCTTGAGGATTTAGCAGTTGATGCCCTCAGCCGCTAAATGGTCGTTTTTTTTTCCAAAAAACCTTAAAAATTAAAACGCAATGCATATATGAGTAATAATAACGTTGTTTTTACTGAATTGACAGCATGCTGATAAAACAATGACATGTGACTTAAATTTTAAAGGCACGGGTAATAAGATACAAGAGGCGATAGATCGCCTAACGGATCCGCAACGTGCCAGCTTCGATACCACTGTCTTTTGGCACCAACGTTCAAAGTCGAAATATCCTTAACCCTAAACCCATGAAGCACTAAGAACCCTAACCCTATAAAGGAGGATTTAGCATGTGACAAAAAGGATTTAGCAGGTGACCTTGAGCATTTAGCAGGTGACATTTAGCAGGTGACCTAGAGCATTTAGCAGCCGACCTTGAGCATTTAGCAGGTGACACTCCAAAAAAATGAGGTTTCGAATTTTTTATAGTAGTTCCAGAGCATTTAGCAGGCGAATTGAGGAGTTAGCAGGTAACAACGGCCACATGCGAAATTCTTGGCTATTTTGGGGCAATGGACTTAATTTGTGCTGTTTTGAGAAAAACCCTTATGGGATTAGACTATTTTAGTCTTTTTCTCTATTTTTAATTCTTCATCTGATAATGGGTAGCGTGGTTTATTCTCTTCCAAACAAGAAAAGACTGAATCTTTATACTTAGATTCTTGCTTTTATCTTTATCTTTATGTTTTTTAGTGTACACGGTTATAGAACACGGAGCTAAACATTGGGTTTTTGAACCATTTGAATCAGGTTTTGTAACTAAATTTCCAGCGACTTGAGTTTTTTTCCTCAAAAAACACATAGGGATAGCATGCATACATACTGCTTATTCATATGTATTACTCGTATCCACTCGTTATGAAAGTTTATGAAACATTCATCTTTCTTGTTTGACTAGACTTAAATGTCAGAAGTTTATGGCTGAGTGTGAGAATTTATCATGGTAGTGCTCATTAACCGAAGAAGATATCAACCAATATAAAAGAAGGTTTTATTATCCCATATTGGTTGAAGGTAAAAAGGTGGAAGGAACTCCATGTCTATAAAAGGATTCCAAGACTTCTATTTCAAATTGTCCCAATCAAACATACATTATGTATTTAATTTTTTTCCTTGTGTTATTTTAGAGTGTGAAAAAGTGTTATTCAAAACATTGAAGAGTGTGGGTGTAATTTGGGAGGTGAGGGTGGGGAGAGTTTTGAGAGATTAGTCAATGTGATTGAAACAAATTATCATACTATAAAATTTTCTCTTTGGAAGCCCGTGGGTTTTCTCCGGTTTTGAAGTTTTCCATGTACAATATTGTGGTCTATTTTTCCCATTTTTCAATAGGAGGGTTGTTAGGGATCTGTCACACCATTTTTCCCAACACCATATTGGTGTGTGGATTTCTCGAAGCTTGTTGATGTAGAATATGACATGGTGACAAGACGATCCAAAGATTTGCCTCATCTTACAACTACAAGTATTATGCTTTTCATCAACCATGAAACATTATCGAACCCAAAAAAATTTATATCATTTCTACCGAAATTTTGGAAAGACATCTAGGTAACATTAATTTTGTCTTAATATAATCTAACAATTTCCAACAATATATACTCTAATTATATAGAAAACTCTCAACAAGTGCATGCAACTTGCCAACCAACGGACAGTATAGCCACTTAACTCGAACGAAAGATCCACCTATAATAGGGATTCTACACTGACTAGATTGTATCCTGATAATCTTTATGTCACCCTCTGACCACTTAGGCGTAGTATTCCAACAATCCATTCAACCGATACTCATATTTAAACATATAAAAATATTATTGTAAACTTATTTTCATATAAAATGATCATTTACATGTTTCCAACATGTTACAAATATTATTCTAAACTCATTTTTGTACTAATTTTGGTACATATGTGTTTAAAACACAATTTTCTCTCTCGTTCCCTTATGTTATCCCGTTTTCGGCAGTGTACGAAGGTGATTTCTTGAATCGATCTTCTTATTTCGATGTTTATATTGTTTTGGTCATTTGTTATGATGAGTGGATACTGGTAAATAGTTATTGGGTCAAGTTTTTGAGCCTCCTAATAAAAATTGCACTATTTGTATCCTTTTGATGAGGATGAAGGGAATGGAAAAAATTAGCAGGGTCATCATGCTTTTAATGATGACTGTCACACCCCCAAACCACGATGGCGGAAACGTCTGAGGGTGGATGACTTCATGAACATTATCACAACAACGTTTGTACAATAGTGATCAAAGCAAACACATCCATCATATACATAATTGTAAATGTTACAATAGTTCAAAAGATTGTATGTTTTGAATACAATTACAATATGATATCAAAATACATAGTATGACGCTATAGCGACCCATCGTCAAAGGTTGTAGTTACCCTATCAATTTCCTGAGAATACAAGTAGTTTGAAAGAGTGTCAACATTACGTTGGTGAGTTCATAAGATTTTTTTGTATGAGAAAATCCATAATCCTTTTTCCTTGTAGAAAGATAGTGTTTGAAACCAGAAAATCCAATATTTTCTTATAAATGAGTAGTATTCTTAAAACCCAAAGACCGAAAATGTATAGGTATTTGTATACTTGAAAATAGTATTACGTAGTTTTATTCTTGTATAAAACCGTGTAAATAGGTGTTTACTGGTAGTTGAATCGTAGCTTTAATTCCACAAAAGTCGTATGTATAAGTAAACTGTACTTATATTTATATATTTGATAAAACATAGTTTTAATTCCCATAGAATCAGTGTGTATAAGTAAAACCATACTTATATTTGTAACTTGTTAAAATATAGTTTTAATACCATAAAACTTGTATGAGGAATCTCTTTCATTGTAAAATGTAGTATTGTAATCCAAGAAAATCCAATATTTTCTTATGAATGTATCCAAGTCCTTAAAACCCAAGGACTAAAATGTATAGCATAGTTTGTAGTATAAAGCCATTGAAAATGTATATTTCCACGTAACAATTTAATAAAGTTGATATCCCATGCGAGACGCCCTATAACCATACTGTGACCATGTAGGCCTGCTTCGACGTTCTTTAGGCGTCGGACTGTTATGACATTTGTCACCTCAGACCCGTCGGTCTAGCTGTAGCTAGCCGCTCAGGTGCGGGGTTGTCAATCCCGTATAGATCTATACACAAATATCACGTTCTCTTACCGAGACTCTGGTTATAAATTTCAGGACTTATAATATGTACTTAAATAAGCACTGTGAAGACCCGTCTCACAAAAATGTATGTATCAATCAACTTGTTTATGTAAAGTTTGTATATGAAAAACCCTTGTATTTGCCCATTATCATTTTTCCCATGATAATATAGTAATGTATAATAATTATATATTTGTATATAATTAATTATCTTGTTCTAACGGTTATAGTAACATTTGTAACCATAAACTATTCCTATAATAGTTTATTTTTAGTATTCTTGTCGTGAAAAACATATATTTACGAATATATGTGAAATAACTTATTTAAATGGTTATAAACAACATCTTTTAAAATATTTTCCATAATAGTAGTGTAATAACTTGGTTATACTCTTTATTAATTCAAATATAATATTTCATGACTATCAAATAAAGAACGGCCAGGTAGAAGATCAAATGGGGAGGCAGGATCCTTTCAGCGTATAAGCCTTTCGGAAATCCAGCAACTTAGCCCAAATGATCGGCCTAGACACCGCTCTCGTAAGTAGATCATTCGATATTATATTTTGGAACTATAATTGAATTGTTGTCGTAATGATGTTTACAAAATTCGCATTTCGTTTACTATTGTTATAAATGAGTATAAATAACTATTTTTATAGTATAACTTGTATTCTCCCCCTCAAAAACTTGAATAAAGATAAAAAGAAGGGGTATGAGCTCACCTCAATGTCGATGATGATCTTATCACCAATTGTTGTTAGATCGCCCGACTCTTACTGCTTCTAACTCGAACCCTATTTTTCTATCTTTCTACTATATTTTCAAGCTATATCTCTACAACTCTCTCGATATGTGTATATAGCTTGTATTGGTGTGGTTTGATTATGAGAATTTGAGTTCTATTTATAGTAGATTTATTTTCGTATAGCGGCCCTCAAGATACGGATATCTGACAATTATAGTCATTAAGATTTACTAATGACAAAACATACCCTTGAAATACTCTTTAAATAGATTTAATAGTTTTTATATAAGATAAATGATTTTTGTTTATAAAAATCTAATCTACAAAAATCGTAGTTTAATAATATCAACTTTTTTTTTAAATAAAAGTTGTTAACGAATCAACGAAAGGGTATTAATTGTAAGTTTAATACAAATATAGGGTTTAAATGTAAATACAATTTCATTTTAAAGAAAAAGAAAATATTAAACATAAAATTCATATCAATAATATTAAATTTTGACGTCAGATTATTCGTATTGACGACACCGTTTTGACGGTAAATTTTCCATTTTATAAAACAGCATAATATTATTTATAAACTTAAAAATACGTATTGAATACGTAGTATTCGAAATGAAAATACGAATTTTTCGAGGGTAAAATGTATAAATATGAATAAATAATTAAGTGGTGCCCACAATAATAATAATAATAAATATAAAAAAAACATTTTTTTTCAAATCTCCACCTACCGGTGGAGACAAATGAATTTTTAAACATTTTGACTTTTTTTTAATATTATATAAATATTTTAATAACCAAATGTCGCTTTCAAGTTAAATTAAACGTTTTTCTATCATAACTTTTTATATATAACGTTTGGTAAAAATATAAATATATATTCGGAACCGTCGTATTTTTATCTACGTTTTGATATAAAATTTGTAATATTCCGAAGAGTTTTAAACTTTTACCGTTCACTATTCACGCCGGTTACTATTCATGCCGTAATTTTTTTATTTATTTTTTTATTTTTTATATTAAAACATCTAGTTCAGCATGGTTTATTCGCATAACTGACTTAAATTAGCATACGTAATATTATAATATCAAATAATACAACGTAGAGATTATGAAATTTACATTTCACATATTGACTTTAACGTACGCTTTGGTTGACTTAAGTTGACTTTCGTTGACTAATTTGACAGTTGTCACAATGACCTCCTAATAAAAATTGCACTATTTGTATCCTTTTGATGAGGATGAAAGAAATGGAAAAAATTAGCAGAAGTCATCATGCTTTTAATGAGAAAAATATCCCAATTTATGGATCTAAACCACCTAAGCCGCCGATAGAGAGAATCGTCAAACATGTAAATCGCTAAGCCGCTGAGAAGGAATCTCTAAATGCTAAGGATGATAAAGCTAGATTTGATTATGTTTTGAAAGATGGAGTCTGTGACATTGCCATATCTGGTATCGTTTATTGTTCCTCTGGCAATCAGTTATTAAATTAGATGGATGGAGGTGAAACTTATGTTGGAAAAAGTAATTTCAAAAGAAATGATGGTCAAGAAAGAGTAAAAATGAATTGGCGTACAAGAAAAAAGATGTTGATTGTGGACTTTTACCTTGCGCCACATGGAGACATACATGGGAGACCAGAAGTGGGACTGTGGTTTAAGTGGGACTGTGGTTTTTAAAAGGAGCCGGACTATCAAAATAATCAGTTAAACAACTTGCATATCAAATATCTATCAGAAATTATTTTGTGTGAAATAAACATTCACAACAAAAATATTAAAACCCAAATGGAAACATTTGCAAAAAAGTCTATTAAACAAATACAAGGGTTATAAGCAAAAGGCTGGGAAAAAGAAAGGTAGAATCTAATGTAGTTGGAGCCTGAACTTGTTTTTGAGAAAGTATGAAACACATAAAACTTATGTTTATCAAAGTCAGGCCCGACCCAAATGGAATTCAAATGGTGCAATTGAACAGGGCCATCTACTCCTAGGGACCCAATTTTAAGACCTGTTATGTATACCTAAGTCCAGTAGCAGCCGTGAATGTGAAATCCGAATTTGGGAAATGGGAATAAATGTGATAATCATTGTTAGCTTCACGCCTTCACCCACCAATCTCGGTAACCAATGGTTCAATCTCGAAAAATCAGGAAGACAGGAACGACGATTGATGATTCAATTTCTGCAAGATTGCAACGGTACATCCAATTCCGAATTCTCGCTAACAGCCTTTCTCTATTTCTCGTTTTTGAACCGATATTGTTCCAACTCCGAATTCTCTCTGAACCAATATTGTTCCATGTTGCGATGGCCGATTGGGATTGAAGCTGAGTACTGAGTAGCAAGCCGAGTTAGAAATTCTACAAGTGCAATTGATTTTGAGATTCAGGCAATCACACCATTATGTCATTCTTCAATCGGGAATTCAGGATTAAGGATTTAAGGAATTAAGGTATATGTTTTAGTGTTTACAGTTTTAAGATTTCTGAAATTCTGCATTCTGCAATTGATTCTGATATTGTTTTAGTGTTTAAGGATTTCTGAAATTCTACAATTGTCCAATTGATTCTGATATTGTTCCAACTACCGATTAAGGTATATGTTTTATAGTTTTACGAATTACGGTTTGGGACCTATATTTATCAAATTGCACAGGGCCTCCAAAATCTCTCGGCCGGCCCTGATCAAAGTACTTCCAATAGACGAAAAACAAATGAATCCAATAAAAATAACTACTTTGATATGGAGGTCCTAGCATTATGATAGGGTTTATGACATATAATGCACACCCTCAAACGTTTTTAGCCGCATCAATTGCCTTCTCTTTATCACCTTTGAGTCTTTTTTCCAGTACCGCAACCCTTGTTTCTGATTCCTACTGGATTTTGAATTTCATTTACTTCAGACATTGATGCACCAAGTATAAAATATAAACCAACATCTTAGTAGATGATGCGTTTGATGAAGAATACGAATCAACCCCACCCTACAGGTCTTGGAGTTTCTTATAAAGTTTTTGGGAAAATGTCATTAAAACCTTTAAGTTATGCATAAATTTTCGGTTTTACCCTTTTGCCAATTTTAGGTTCACTAAAGCCTAAAATTTGTAAAAAAAATCATTTTTACCCTTGAAACCTGCTACAACAGGTTTCCAGGTTAACATCAATTGAATTTCGCATAAAAGCCCTTAAGTTTCCAATTTTTTTACGTTTTTACCCTATATATATATATATATATATATATATATATATATATATATATATATATATATATATATATATATGTATATATATATATATATATATATATATATATATATATATATATATATATATATATATATATATATATATATATATATATATATATATATATATATATATATATATATATGTTTCATATTATACCACCACCACCTCCCATCACCATTGCTGTCACCAGCCACCACAACCCATTACCACCCACTAACATTGTCGGCTTGTCGCCACCACCCATCACTACCACCACCGCCGCCACCGTCACCACTCACTACCACTATCAAAAAATAGAAATATTATATTTGTAATAAAGCGATTATATTGTATGTTTTTAGGAATACGAGAAGGATTATGGGTTATGTGTAATTGAACTTATAAATAATTAAATATTATAGAAAGTGTGAAAGAGATAATAAACTTTAATAAGAAAACATTTTTGTGGTGGTGGCCGGTGAAGAAGAAGTCGTGGCATATGGTTGAAGATTATGGAAAAGGAATGGTCTCGTTGCTTCAGAACAAGGTCATGTTGTGCAGACCCTTTTAATACCTTACCCTCATTATCATCTTCTTCGTCAATATATTTTCATATCTTTAAGAATTTTTTCGATTTTTGTCATTGATAAAATTAGGTGCTTGGTAACATTATAACTGTTTATATACATCACCGTTTAATAATTGATTTTTAATTACACGGTTCAAATAATGGTTATGTGGTTTTGTCATATATTGGTATAAGTTTCTAAACTAGTAGTGGGTGGTGGTGGTGGTGGTGGGTGGTGGCGATGGTGGCTGTGGGTAGTGGTGGCAGTGGTGGTGGGTGGTGGCGACAATGTTGGTGGGTGGTGGAAGGTGGTGGTTGTGGTATAATATAAAAAAAATTACTTAGGGTAAAAACGTAAAAAATATTAAAAATTTAAGGGCTTTTATACGAAATTAAATTGATGGTAACGTGGAAACCTGTTATAGCAGGTTTCAAGGGTAAAAGTAAACTTTTTTTGTGCAAAGTTCAGGCTTTAGTGAACCTAAAATTGGCAAAAGGGTAAAACCGAACATTTCTGTCAAACTTAAGGGTTTTTATGACATTTTCCCAAAGTTTTTCAACTCATCCTCATCATCCGAAAGTTTATTAACAGACGAAGAAACTATAGCAAAAGCATCTTGAACCAATGTACCACCATTCTCTGTATAATAATATCTCTTTTTCAAAATTGCGGAAACCGATGATATCTTTTTGCTATCGCCTCGGGATGTATTTTGACGGAATCTCATCAATCTCTTTGATATTTAACATGTAAAAATATATTGACATAATATCCTTGTTGGACATACAACATGCAGCTACAATTCATGATATCATCATTTTTATTAACTTCAACCTACAAACTAATAATTAATAACTAAAAGTCACATATAAATTTAACCTAAAAATTACCATTAACCAAATTCACATGTAAATCACCAAAAATCATCATTAATAACCAAATTCACATGAAAATCAACCAACAAAATGATCATTAATAACCAAATTCACATGTAAAAATTTGGTTAATATAAAATTCAAATGTGAATTAAAAACCTTATTTTATATATATATATATATATATATATATATATATATATATATATATATATATATATATATATATATATATATATATATATATATATATATATATATATATATAAGCATTGCATAAATTCACATGTGAATTGAAAATGTTACTTAGTTTCTACTTACTATAAAAAAATTTACATAAAATTCAACATACCTTGTAAGAAACATTAGGACAAAGATTAAGAAGAGTCTTTCTATAACTTGCATCACATTCTTTATAAGAACATATAAGTGATAGTGATAGTAGACTAACGGAAAAACATGGAATAGTTTCCGTGTAATCGAAGTCAATGGTAGAGCAAACTTTATAAGAACATTTAAGAGATAGTGATAATAGACAAAGGGGTTTAATGTTCAGTAGCATGTAAGGATGCCATTATAGTTATTTTACATGCATAAGCAGAATTTGCCCAACAATGAGGTCCTGTTTCAGAGACTAAACAAAAATCTAGCTTTTACCGCAAAAGTCAGTATTTGCTAGATAAGCTAGTCGGTGTTGAGTTGTGGAGCTTGATCCACCATTTGACCTCATTGCAGCTACAATAACTAAGCATGGTTATGCTTAAGAAAATTTTTGAGGGGCGGTTCGTATATCAGTTTCAGAATCAAAATCCAAACTTTATTGGTGACGTTGTGCTCGATGAAAGGTCTATTGGTGCTCGATGAAAGGTATGCGGGTGCTCGGTGAAAGGTCTATTGGTTCTCGATGCAAGGTCTGGTTACATGCTACAAGGTCTGCTGGTCACCTGCTTCTGCAAGGTCTGTGGTCACATGCTATAAGGTTTGTTGGTGTCTGATGGCAAGGTCTGATGCCCAATGATAACGTCTACTGGCCACCTGTCAGGTCTGTTAGTGCCCTATGGCAGGTCTGTTGTGCTTGATAACAAGGTCTGATATGCACGACCAATAGGCCAATTTCGCTAGTGAGATCATGGGCTTGTGAGCCCTGTCCACTAGCAATTTTGGGTCAACTCGTTATTATAAATAGCTCTCTTGGGTATGCTGGTAACTCTATGTAAAAAGTGTGTTTTGCGGCTATCAAAAAAATCTTTTTCAAGTTCATCAATGGATGTATCTTATTACCCTAATCATCTGAATCACTTGTGCTTTTTATTTTTCTTCCCATCTTTTATTGTCGCGTTTGTGTGTTTATTAATTCTCAATTCTAACAGCCAGTAGCTAATAAAGTTAACAGTGTTTGGTAAAAAGTAGTTGATAAGTTAGATGACAAATGCATATAAAATAAAAGAAAATTTAGATGTACAATTAAAAACTAACACTATATTGTATAAAACATTATTGTAATAAATTGCAATTTCATCATATTAAACTAATTATTAACAAAGAGTTTTCCAACCACTTTCAGGTTTAAAACAAATTCACTGCATTCCATATCATATTTGCAATATTATTACGAAATGTCTTAAATATAAGCAACTTAATGTATTAAGTAAATTTTTTGAAAAAAAAAATTATAGTCTAGGAGTTCTCAACATCTCATGAATATATGGGTTCTCAAATGATCATATATATATATATATATATATATATATATATATATATATATATATATATATATATATATATATATATATATATATATATATATATATATATATATATATATATATATATATATATATATATATAGGTTCAAATACATTTTCTAAATATTGTGTGATTGTAGGACTAATTCTGGACCAATCATTTGTGAGGGGCACTTTAGTAAATTAGTATAATAATTAATTATATTTATTTTCTCTCTCTACCAATTTCCTTATTATACGATCAGTTATTTTCTCTCTCCAACATCACTCTCTCTGTCTCTCTCTCTCAAAACCCTAACCCCAAATCAAACCCGAAGATGATAAAGGCAGAGATCGGAGACGGAGGTGGTCCAATCGACGACGAAGAACAACGACGTGATCTCTTTTCCGGTTCCAAATCCGCCTCTAAATCCATCTTCACTCACTTCTGAGTTCGCTCAAATCGTCAGTCGAGTCCGACGCATCCCCCATTTCAATGTCAGATCGGCGATTGGTCAAGCTGTTTCCACAGCCGCCGACCACCACTGCCCAGGCGCCGGCCCCAAGCACCGCATTTGATTAGAAATCGATTGACGTTGAAGCGGGAATAGCGCCACTTTTTGTTGTTGATTTTGGGTCTGCGTTTTTGCGATTCGCCTTCATCTCTTCGGTATATAATTGCCCCGATTCCTATGAAGCTTTGAAATTCAGCGACAAGCCTGAAATAAACTCGTGAGCATTTTATATAAGTATGTTTTTTTATAGTCATTCTTAGAGAATGAACTATTGAGCTTTGAAATTAAGCGACAAGTCTGTTTTCTTTTTATAGGCATTCTTTGAGAATGGTATGTTCATTTTTCTTGTTTCATTCTCCAAGAATGCATTTGTTTATTTACTGTAAAGTAATTCTTCTTGTTTTACTGTAAAAACCATTTTTCTTGTTTCATTCTCCAAGAATGCATATGTTGTTTCTTTACTGTAAAGTCATTCTTCAACAATATGTTGTTTTATTGAATATGTTTTCTTTGTTGTAAAGCCATTCTCCAAGAATACACATTGTTTTTTCTTTTATTGTAATGCCATTTATGAGAATGATTCAAGTATTTCTTTTTGTTATATAACACAGAACATTCTCTAGGAATGCAATATTCTTCTTTATGTTATATAACACAACACATTCTCTAAGAATACAATATTCTTCTTCTCCCAGTTTCCTTTTTTCTTTACAGATTGTTTACCAACATACCATTCTCTGAGAATACTTATGCAAAAATGCTTATAATACACATTCATTCTCCGAGAATGTATCTTTACTTCAACAAGAATCAGTGTGCTCCTTCATCGATGTACTCTTACATGATTGAATTGTTTTTTTCCGAAGAAAAAGATAATTGTAATGTTGTTTTTTTACGTAAATGATTGTCGTAACTGATCGTGTGACGTAAATGATTGTCGTAACTGATTGTCATTCCTAATTTATAGGCACAGCTAATTTTCATTTATACCCTTATTCCCCCGTTTTTAATCAGTTAATTAAATATTCTTTCATTTTATTTACAGAATTGCCACTATCATCAAAGCCACACGTTTTTTCAATCCAATGGTTTAGAATTGGTCTCACAATCACACAATAATTACCAAATGTATTTAATACTAACTCTATATATATATAATAAGTATTTTAAGCTAAGCATCTTGATGCTAGGAAGTTTGATGTCCAAATGAGCTTAAATGGATACGGAAGGGCAAAATCGCCAAAGAATGTGAAAATATGGAGACTTATGTTTTAAGTCCTTTTATTAATTCATAATGAAGTATTATTTTATTTGGAAATTTGATTTAAAGACCCGAGGGCTAAAATGGAAATTTGGGACAAAGTGAAAAGAATAATTGTAAATCTTCAAATTTTAATATCTAAATATTTATAAGGAATTGGGAAAAAGTCATCAAATAGACTTTTGTAGATTTTTATGTAATAAGAATATAGGGAGAAGATTCGGATCATTTGGATTTCTAACGAAGAAGTTATGACAGCGTAAAGATGACCAAAAAGTGACACAAATGATCAAAAGGTTATGTTTGAGGGCGTGCAATGTAAAATACATTCAGATTCAGATTTAAGTCAGTAAGGGAAAGTTGTAAAACTCATTCCCACCTTTCCAAAAATATAAAATTTTCAAACATCCGATGTTGCATTTGAAAGTTATGGTTATGTAAAGTTCAGAAAGAAAAACATGAAGCAAATGTTACAATTTTACTAAGGCATTAGTGGAGGGGTATTTTGGTCATTTTTGTTGTTACCTTGACTGTTCAAAAATCAAGAAGCTTCTTTCCCCGTTTTTAGTCTGGTACGCCTCATATGTTCGTAAAAATTGGAAAAGGGGGAAAAGAAATCGGAAGGAGAGCATCACGTACACATCTCAGCGATGCGTGTGTGAGTGTTCATCATTTTTAGTGATGATTGAGCAAGGGAAGCGATAGATGGCGCTGGTCGATGTTGGGAGGCGGCTGAACTGCAATCAGACAGTGGTGGAGGTTATTGGTGGTCGAGGTTCCTCTGCTGGTGCGACCTGGAATCAAAGAGAGATCGAGAGGGTGGAGTAGCGAGGCAGAGGAGTTAAAGGTAGCAGCGGCTCTGCTGCTGTTGACATTTTCGTTCTGCACAGAAAAGACAACCACGAAGGCTATGGTGACTGGAAGTACATCGGGGCTGCAATTGCAGCAGGATTGATAGCCGAAGTTGGTCAGGATTGAAGCCAACGATCCTATTCTTTGCTGAAAATCAACATAACTCCTGATTGTATGATTTTGGGCAGAATTCAAGAGGTAAATTCATAAACATAGCTATAAATTTCTGAAAGTGACATGAAATCTTGAATGAATGTTAGGAATTAAAATCGGGTTATTTGATTACACTATGTTATGAACTCGAAAACATAGAAGGAATGTAAGATTCGAACATCGAGCTTGAAATCTTGGGATGTATGCTAGCAAGAAGGTTCAAAGGATGAAAATTTATCAATGTATAACATATGTGGTTGAGTTTTATGTCAAGTATTTTCTGATTTGGGTTGGTAATTGCTAAAAGCTAGATGTAATAAAGCTTGAATAAATGCTAGTGTTAGATAATGGAATTGGAAAGAAAGGAATAGAATTATAAATTCCAATGCTTAATAGAAAAAGGAACGGAGATGAATGGTAAGAAGCAAGAATTGAATTACTCTTGAGTTTAATACTCAAATTTTGTTTAGTATGTATATATGAACCGACTGTTTCTTTTTTCTCTAAGTAGATTACATTTTTGGTAAAAGTCTAAAAATGGGAGTTGGATGTTTTTAGTTAAAGAAGCTAAGTAAAATTTGTCATTTGGTACATTTGAAGAAAAGGGAATTTTGTTGAATTTCTTATTAGCATATGCTTATACAAGAATGTGTTTAAAATTTTTAATTAATGGTGTCATTTGGAAAATTTATAATGAGGGGACTAAAAGATCTATTAATCTGAAAACATAAAGTTAATAGAATTTGTAAATATAGTTTGGAGATTTCTAAAAGATATTGGGTATGAGAATGATAATTATAAAGTAGTATGAACATGTGAGTGATAATTTGACAGAAAATATCAAGGTTCCAATAGTTTCTATTTTTAGAAACTTTAACAACCTAAAATGCTAAAAATGGTATAAATGAGTAAAATGAGAAATGTTTTAGCATCTAAGCAATAAATATTGTGTTATAAACATAATAGAACTATAAAGTTGTTTAAATTACATGTTAAACTCAAGGAATTCATAATTAGTCAAATTAGGGACAAAAATGATAAAAGTGTCCAAAATGATTAATATGCTTTAAGAAGCATGCTTAATCTTTGGAATGGAATTAGATAATGTATAAAAGGAGTACATGTATAATTTGATGAAGATTATATGTCTAGTGTGTAGTATGTACTAACCTCCTAATAAATTAATAGAGGTTAAAAGGCGTTGGAAGCAAGTAGAGTCAAGAGCTAGTGGATCTTTGTAGCTAGACATACCTAGCTACCGAGGTGAGTACATGAGGACTTTTCTGGGTACATAGCAATGAGTTTTGTTTCACTGTTAAATGTTTTTATGCTAAATGTTTTATGACTAATAGTCTGACAAATAATTTTTAAAGTTAATTTAAAAGTACTGTTTTATGTTGAAGAATTGAAACGATTTTACATGTTTTGAATGATGTTTATCAAAGAGACCAACTTGTGATAATTGATAATAGTAAAAATTGAAATATGAAATGAATGTAAGAAATGTGAGAGATGTCCGGACATGGACCTTACCCGCAAGAAGGGGGTCAACAGACACTACTGGGATGGTACCTCCCGTCGCGAAGTAGTTGTCTTCAGCACGCCCTTATGGATAGATTTGTTCTATTCCATGAAGGAAAAGGGAACTAGCACGCCCTCACGGATAGATTGGTTCTATTCCGGGGAGGGAAAGGGATACGAGGAAACCCGTATAAAGCCAAATGATAATAAATTAATCATGAATTACAGTTGGTCTATGCTGGTTAAGAAAGTACCTGAATTATGTGTGCTTACAATGAATTGCTTACTTGACATTTTAAGCTAAAGTATTTGAAGTTTTAGCAATGAGATTTTGTTTGGATGATAAGTAATGATTTCTGCTTTAATGATTATAGCAATGAACTTTTGTTTTATTGTTTTGACATAACAGTGGAGTTTGCAGGTTTTGAAAAGAAAGGAAAGGTTTTCTTTATTTATTTGTTAATAGCAAATGATATTCAATTTGATTTAAACTCATTGAGTCTAAAACCCATGTATCTCACGAGGCATTTATGTCTTACGTATTTTTTTGTTTTAAAATGCTATGTACAAAGGAACAAATGCTATGTACAAAGGAACAGGATGTTTGTTAGCAGACGATAGAAGGGAAGGAATTAGAAGCTGATATGAGGAACGTAGATAGAAAGGATGTCCAGAAGATAGAGTTATCCCAAGTGCGGTATTGTTATAACATGTAAATGAGAGATATTATGATTATGGTTTAGAATTCCCTTGTAGTTGTATAATAAAGTTGTGTTATGTCCCGTATTGTTTTTGGATTGTTTTATTGAGTCGGGTCAGTATGGATTTGTCCATATTGCGTAAAGGTCATGCCGAATTTTCGATAGAAATGTTAGTTTAATACGGGACATAACTTTTAATTGTTAAAAGCTTTACTATGGTCGTTTTGCTATGAGTTTGTAACCCCCAATGTTGTCTAAATATCTTTTTACGTAATTGTTTTTTTTTTGGACCAAAAGTTTTAAACAATGTCTCATTGACTAAAAGAAAAAGTTTTTAAAAAAATGAAATTTTAACTTAATGATGTTTTATAAATTAATACACCAAATAAGGTGTTGGAAAGATGGAGTGTTACAATATATATATATATATATATATATATATATATATATATATATATATATATATATATATATATATATATATATATATATATATATATATATATATATATATATATATATATATATATATATATATATATATATATATATATATAAAATAGGCAATACATGATTCAAGTAGGATTATTCTATAATTTAAATTGGGTTGTTTTTGCCCCTGTTATATCATGTTACCGGATTTTTTATGTTAAAAGAGCGTTACGTACCTTTTTTTTCCTCAGGTTGTCACGCGGGTCCTTACGGATCCGGGTTTCGGGTATTTTTATTTGGTTGCGATTCTTCTCGATTTCTCCATGGCTACTGTGGTGATTTTCCGTCTTTTGGTTTCCAGATGCTTCTCCAACCCTCACCGCTTCATCCTCTCCTTATCACAGCACCGCCAAAGCTTCAATTGCTGGTCCGACTCCTTCTCGGCTACCACTTCTACCCATTCCTTCCTCCTCACATCCGCTCACACAGGCACAGAACCAGTCTTTGGGGTAAAGAAAGCAGCACAGTCGACGATTCCGACTACTTTTGAAGTTATCGATGAGGATATTCGATCGGATTATGGGTCCGGATGTTCATATTTCGTTTCCGGCTTCCGTTCATCCATCTACGCAAAGGTACAGGTGCGTACTCAATTTTGCTCTTCCTCCTCTCTCACGTACAGGTTCAGAAATGTAGAAACTAGGTCATGAGTGCATATCTCGATTAACCCTAAAGACAATTCAAATTAACCCATAATATGAATGAATAACAATATGCTGCCTATGGTTCTCTTCATGCTTCTTAGAAATAATTTCAATCAAAGAGTGATCGTATCATTGAATTGGGTACTATATTTGCAGAAACGTAACCACAAACTCCCATCATTTGCCGATAATAACACGAATACATTCATCGGTATTCCGAACTCTTCTTCATGTTGGTATCCAATGGCGTACAGAGAAGGAGAGAGAGACCGAGTGGCCCTGATTGCATCCACACAACAATACGCTACAAAAATAAACAGTCCACACAAACGTCAATGAAATGGAGGTTTGTCTTCCTTATTTTTCTCTCTTTATATATATATATATATATATATATATATATATATATATATATATATATATATATATATATATATATATATATATATATATATATATATATATATATATATATATTTGCGTGCCCATAACCTGTTTGATAAAATTCCCCAAAGAGAGCAAAAGGCCTTAGAGGGAAGAAGACAAAGGCGAAAAAAATTCCAAAAGTATTGTCTTATCCTTTCCCTTTTGTGGGTCTGAATTGAAGGGGAAAATTTTTTGTCTGAATGAATTGTTGATGAGATGTAATGGAGTTAACTCTTATCTCTTTGTCATCCATAAGGCATGTTGCAGCTGAATTCATATCTCCAGGCCTTCCTTTCTATCTTCTCATGTAACAAACCAATTATTTTTAGTTAAAATTGGTTATGGTTATAATTTTATTGTTATTTTAAGTCAAAATAACCATATTTTGAGTAATAGTCAAGAAAATGTTGTAAGAAAACTGATTATTCTTTTGTTTGTTGGAAGTAATAATGCAGGAGTTATGCCACCACCCTTCATGCTCTCAAAAGATAAGATCGAATGACAATTTGCAACTAATCATTTAGGTATTTATTTATCTTTCATATTTTAAAACTAAATGGTACAAGTAAAATTTTTTTATGTAATCTATGTGTCATTCGTTAGGTGATTTTCTTTTGACACAACTTTTACTCGAGACCATGAAGCGCACGTCACATGACCAAAATAAAGAAGGAAGAATAGTTAACGTTTCATCAGAAGCACATCGATTTGCATACAAAGGCATATATTTTCATAATCTAAACGATGAATCAAGGTACATAAATGACAGGAAATAGCAAATTACTTTATTTTTTAACCTTAACAACAATGTACTTACTTTTTTTAACAATAATAGCAACATAATATGAAAATTGTATAAAGGAATGCAAGTATGTTACTATTACGGTGAAAAAATTAAAGTTCAATGCCTATTTTCGTAGCAAGAGCAAAGTATATTCCTATTTCTGCTAACTTATAAATGACAGAAAATAGCAATGTACTTTTTTTTAACCTTATCAACAATGTACTTACTTTTTTTAACAATAATAGCAACATACTTACATTTCTGTGCTGATAATAGCAGTATGTAATATGAAAATTGTATAAAGGAATGTAAGTATGTTACTATTATGGTGAAAAAAATAAAGTACAATGCCTATATTAGTAGGAAAAGCAAAGTACGTTCCTATTTCTGGTAACTTTTGCTTCTGATGAATGTAAATATGTATGCATAAATTTTAATAATGCAGTTATAGCCCCATATATAAGTATGGACAGTCAAAGCTAACCAACATTTTGCATGCTAAAGAACTTACAAGACACTTCAAGGTATTTATGATATTTTACTATACATAATAACAACGTAATTACACTTCTTTATTTTGTGGGTCCCGTTTATAATATTCTTTAGTACCAAAAACCAGGAAAATGGAGTGAATTTAACTGCGAATGCTCTTCATCCCGGATCAATTCCAACCAACTCTTATTTGGATGTTCATATTGAAGCAGACATTGGGATTTGAACCTTCAGAGGACGAACTTGCAGCATCACTGAGGATTTCAAAAGCTGAGTTGCAAGTTAAACAGAGTGAATGCAAATTGGCAAGAGAGAAATTGGCCATGAGTAATGTTTCTTTAGTGATGTCAGTTGCACAAAAGTATGCTAATATGGGAGCTGAAATTCGTGACATAATTCAGGTGAGTGTTATCTTTATGAATGCCATTTTATTCTTATTATAGCATTGTACTATCATTTTTCCTTATTACAGCATTGTACTTCCAAATTATTCCTTATTAGGACATGTACATTAAAGAATTACCCATTATAACAATGGATGACTTGATGACTTGAATAATGATGAGATGTCACAAGTTAACAGGTTTTTTGCTATGTCATTGTCCACGTGTAATTTACTATTAACGTAGCAAAGAGTACCAATTTTTTTGTAAAGAACTAAACAGGAATTGAACGTCTTCATAGAAGATAACCAAACCTTTTTTGCCACGTGAGCAGAAAATTATACATGGACATCCTATTTGGACAATGACATGTGGCATAAAAATGTATCAACGTGTGCCATGTCATCATCATTCAAAATTCAAATCATCCGGTTACCGATCGCTATAATGTGTAAACCTTATAAAGTACAATGCTATAATAAGGAATAATCTGAAAGTAAAATGCTATCATAAGGAAAAAAAATAGAAAGTACATTCCTATTTATTGCATCTATCACAAACTTTAATACATTACTCCACAATTTTTTTTACTGTAGGGAGGTCTAATTGGATTACCTCGCAGGATAGAGAAATATGATTGATCAACGGGATTCAAGATTTCTACCTACACACGTACGTAGTCAAAGAGGCTGCATCTGCCAATGATGCAGAACGTTTTCCGGAGGTATAAATCTACTTTTCTCAATAATCTTTAACACTTATATATTTAAAAGATATTGGTGTATTAAATTTTATGTGAACAGGACATAATAATTATGTGAGCAGAAGTTGATAACCCATAATTGTAGAACTATGTCTAATTACGTAGTTACCGTTACATCTATAATCTATTTCCTTTCAGATATTGGAAGCTTCCTCTTATGGTTCATCCTGACAAGTGCCCTTATCCAGATGCCAATCAAGCTTTCATTAAATTGAATAAACCTTTTAAAGATTTACAAGATCCTGTCAAGGTTACTGTTTATGCCCATTGAATCTTGTCAAGAAATTTTAAAACACTTGTATTTAAAATATGGCCAATAATGTTGTCATGTTGTTAATTTTTAGCGAAAAGCAATGGATGACAAAATTGATGAGAAGGAAGAAAAGGAATGATTTAAGGTATAAATCTTTGCTTGGATTATAAAAAAATAGTAGTGATTACGTACTTTTTAATATTATATTTTTTATTGATTTTGTTTTGTAGTTGAAGTTGAAAGCCATGCATGAAGCTGCACAACGTAAGCTTTTTATTTTTTTTAATATTATTTCTTAATTTTATTTGATTCACACTGGTTTCTTAACAGGTATTTCAATGGAGGGCGATGATGCGCTTTTAGCATAAATGGATGTAAAAGTGGAAAGAAGAAGGTCCGGTCAGCAGGTGGTTTTTTTTTTAACTTCTCCACTGTATACCTAACCTTGTATATAAAATTGATCACATATCTGTCTCAAAATACCATCTCACCAGCAGCCACAACCCAGAGAAGACGTCAAACATCAGTAGCTAAACGTCAGACATATACAGGTTTATAATTGTATATAAAAGTTATTATATAACGAGAATCAGTGAGTTTGAAGAGAAGATTCGGCGAGCTGGCGATTTAGTCTATCATCAAAACATTAAGTTGTTATATAGTAAGACATTCTACTTTGAAAGTTTCCTTATTTAGCAATTTACAACGAAAAATCCACTCAATTATAACAAAATAATTTCGGACTGCAAAACTAACGAAAAAGAACCCACTTGAAAAAAAAAACTCGTGCAACGCACGGGCTTCTGCTAGTTAGTATTAATTATAGATAAGAGTCCTCTTTTGGTTTGTCAAAACAAGTATATATAAAAATGCAATTTATTATATATAAAAAATAATATTTAACAATAATTTATAGAGCAGAAAAATTAAAATGAACTACATAAAAAGAATATGGGTGTGTTTGATGGCCTCTTAATCTAAATAATTAAGAGACTCTAAATGGTTAAGAGCATAATTGTTAAACTTGTACGAGTTACGAGTTGACTCGGACGAGTCACGAGTCGACTCGGACGAGTCGACTAATTTTTAACCTTAAAAGAGGCGACTCGGTAGTTGACTCGGTACTGTGTGACTCGGTCAAAATTTACGAGTTAATGCTTGACTCGTACCAAGTCGAGTGGACTTGTGGCTCGGACGAGTCATGTGTCCTCTGGGTAATTACATGATCCATCGTGTACTCTAACTATCCTGCTAATAGCTTCTCCACTCTCTTTTGTTGGAATACGATAACATAAAACAAACGCAGCGGAACCAGAAATCTAAATCGTATTCAACCAGGATCACAGAATCATGCACACTTTTGTAACTGTAAAATCAAGAGGGTTCAAGACATACCTTTTAAATCTCAGATCTGATTTTGTTAGGATGACGAGAGCCCAAAGTAGAACTCCTCTAATGTAATCGCACCCAAGACAACGATCCAGCACCCGTTGATGTAGTATATACCTTTGCTTGAAGTTTTAGCACATAATACTTAGGGTTTTGAAAGAAATCGGCCGTATATCGAGGGGTGGGAGGAGAGTGACGAAAATTAGGGTTTTGGCAGCCCTTACAACTCAGATCTAGGGTTGTATTTATAGTGCTCCTCATCATTATCCCCTCCTTTGTGGATATTTCACTTTAGTCCTTTATCCTTATTAAGTTTCTAATTAATATACCTTTATTTTGGTATATTAATAAACTTAACCATTAAGTTTCTAATTAATATACCTTTACTTTGGTATATTAATAAACTTAACCCCTCAAGTTTATTTTCGATCTCTTTTAGCAAAATTGTCTCTTGCGTGTAACCCAAAAGGACCCTACTATTTATAATAATATTACCAACTTGTTATAACGATGGGCATATAACCAACAGTCTCCCACTTGCACTTGTTATAACAACTGTATGGTCTAATATTCATTAACCTAGTAAGGTGTATGTCATCCTAGACAAATGCCGTGTTCATTTAATGAAACAGCCCTTAGGCAAGTGATCAAATATTCCTTTGTTCTACAAGATATCCATATGAACATCTGACATGGAATTCTGTCAGTCTCAAACATTCAAGATTATGTTTTCCGATAGAGATTTGTGATGACCACAATAAACTGCACTTATTGATTCTATATCAATTCAGTTCGAGTACGGCCGTACATTTGCTGTCAACACCAAATCATCGAGGGGCCCACGGATATCGCTTCTCCTGTTAGGGCTGAAGGAACAAATAAACTTTGACTACACGGATCTCGCCCACTCATCATGTCATATCTGGACATTCCCTGTATGGCTGCCAGTTACGGACAACGTTGGAGAAAACCAAGACATAACAGACTGCAGGACTAAGAATCAATGCATCTCCGCTTGAAGAATATAAGATATTACCATCTTAGAATTACTCGTGACACATTCCATGAAGTAATCTCTAAGTACAGGTTACTCCAATACTTAATCCCTATTAAGTACACATGAGAATTAGCACATCTCTATGCTATGCCCATCTCTATGGACAATTTACTAATTCCTCATGTCAGCCTTGAATCAATACTTACTCCCAAAAGTATGACCGACTGTGGACGTTTTGAATAATAAAATAATTATTCAGGAAGTCAATAAAACATGCAAAATTGGAACACAATGATAAACTGATGAAAAGACTGCCTTCATGCATATACTAAGTTCTCCACATAATAATCTTCAAAACAAATAGAGTTTCACATTGCTTGAGTTCCAAACACAAATCAAACTAAATTAAATACACTTAAACCAACTCATTTACAAATCTAATGCCCATCGACCTAGTATGAGAATCATGCTTGGCCTGAGATAACGGTTTAGTGAATGGATCAGCAATATTATCTTCTGATGTAACTCTACTAATCGTGATGTCTCCTTCTTCAACGAGCCTCCGGATATAATGGTACTTCCGGTGTATATGCCTTGTGCGCTTGTGAGCTCTGGGTTCTTTCGCCAAGGCGACTGCACCCTCATTGTCACAGAAGATCTCAACTGGACCATCAATGCTAGGAACAACACCGAGATCCCTGATGAACTTCTTCATCCACATGGCTTCCTTTGCAGCTTCATTAACTGCAATATACTCAGCCTCCGTTGTCGAATCAGCTACTGTTTCTTGCTTGGTACTCTTCCAAGTTACTGCCCCACCATTCAGTAAGAATACGAATCCTGACTGCGAACAGGAGTCGTCTCTGTCGGTTTAGAAGCTAGCATCACTATAACCACTTACAGTGAGTTCTTCCATGCCCCCATAGACCAAGAACACTTCCTTCGTCCTCTGAAGATACTTAAGAATGTTCTTGACTGCGGTCCAATGATTTTCACCAGGATTGGCCTGATAACGACTCGTCATACTCAAGGCACAAGAGACGTCAGGCCTTGTACATAACATGGCATACATGATCGATCCCATTGCTGAAGCATATGGGATTCGACTCATTCTTTCTTGTTCATCACTAGAACTAGGACATTGGTCTCTACTCAATGTCATACCACGTTGCATAGGCACGAATCCTTTCTTGGAATTCTGCATCTTGAACCTTTTCAAGATTTTGTCTATGTATGTACTCTGGCTTAAACCAATGAGTCGCCTAGATCTATCTCTATAGATCTTTATACCAAGTATGTATGCCGCTTCTTCCAAGTCTTTCATAGAGAAACAATCCCCAAGCCAAGTTTTAACACTTTGCAACATTGGGACATTGTTTCCTATGAGTAGTATGTCATCAACATACAGCACAAGGAAGACAACAGCACTCCCACTAGCTCTGACATATACACATGGCTCATCTTTACTTCTCGAAAATCCAAATTCTTTGATTTTCTCATCGAAGCAGATAGCTGCGAGATGCTTGTTTGAGTCCATAAATCGACTTCACAAGTTTACACACTCTATTGGGATATTTGGACTGTACAAAACCCTCTGGTTGTGTCATATACACATCTTCTGAAAGTTTTCCGTTAAGGAAAGCGGTTTTTACATCCATTTGCCATATTTCGTAGTCATAAAAGGCTGCCATGGCAAACAATATCCTGATAGATTTAATCATTGCCACTGGTGAAAAAGTTTCCTCATAATCAATCCCTTGGGTTTGAGTATAACCCTTTGCCACCAGTCTGGCTTTATATGTGTGTACTTTTCCATCCATGTCTGTCTTCTTCTTGAAGACCCATTTACACCCAACTGTTTTAAGGCCAGGTGTTTGATCAACCAAGTTCCAAACTTGGTTATCATACATGGATTTCATCTCGCTCTCCATAGCCTCCTTCCATTTGGCAGCATCTGGGCCTGCCATTGCTTCCTGATAGCTGGTAGGTTCATCGTCACCTACCATTGACTCATCACCTTCAGTAATATATAAGCCATAAAATTCAGGTGCATGACGTACTCTATCAGATCTTCGGACAGGAGGTGGAGGTATGTCAGATTCCCCAGCTGTACTTGGCTGAGGCTCAACAGGTTTTTCAACCTCTGATTGAGAGCTAGTGCCAACATCAGGTCCTTTATTGGTTGGTTCTTGAATCTCCTCAATATCAATTTGGCTCCCACTGGCCTCTTGGTGTATCAGCTCCCTCTCTCGGAAGACTGCCCTTCGTGCAACAATCACCTTGTTTTCAGAAGGTTTGTAAAACAAATACCCAAAAGAACTAGCAGGATAACCAATAAAGTAACACCTCTCTGATCTGGGTTCTAGTTTGTCGATGGCTTCACGACGGACGTAAGCCTCACAACCCCAGACTTTCAAATGCGCCAATGAGGGTTTAGTCCCATTCCATATTTCAGAGGGTGTCTTGCTGACCTTCTTAGTTGGTACAAGGTTCAGGACTTTTGCTGCAGTGTCCAAGGCATAGCCCCAGAAACTGATTGGAAGCGTAGCACGACTCATCATGGATTGAACCATATCAAGTAATGTTCGGTTCCTCCTCTCAGCCTATGCAGTTATCACGGTCAAAACCGTTATCGCGGTAACATACCGATATTTAATTTTGCGGTTTTCGCGGTGGTATAGCGGTGGTATAGCGGTTTTTTAGTAATATGTAGAATTTATATATTAGACTATTACTAGTAGAATTAATATCATAAAGTCATTCAAAAAACTTCACATAAGGCTTAATTTAATACATAAGTCACATAACATAACATTCTAATATAGAAAATGTCAAAGTATCAAATTCAAATTTAATCGACATCCAAGTCATCATCGGCCAAACCATTCACTTCTTCATGAAAATCCTCCACACGAATTATCGCGGTAAATCGCGGTTAGTTATCGCGGTAAATCGCGGAAAATAGCGGTAAATCGCGGCGATTTTATCGGTACCGCTAAACTGAACCGTGATTATGCTGACCACCGCGAACCGCGATACCGGCGCTATACCGGCGCTATACCGGCGCGATTAACTGCATAGCTCTCAGCTACACCATTATGTTGTGGGGTTTCGGGAGGAGTCAACTGTGAAACAATTCCACAGTTCCCCAGATGATCGTAGAATTCTTGACTAAGATATTCTCCACCCCTGTCGGATCGGAGGATCTTAATCCTTTTGCCCCGTTGATTCTCTACTTCGTTCTGAAACCTTTTGAACACCTCGAAGGTTTCAGACTTATGTTTAATCAAATAAACATACCCATATCTGCTAAAGTCATCAGTAAATGTGACGAAGTACCTTTCTCCATGTCTTGTGGCTGATCTGAACGGTCCACACACATCAGTGTGTATGAGGTCCAACAGATCCTTGCCTCTTTCAAAGTTCCCTGTGAATGGTGCTTTTGTCATCTTGCCTAATAAACAAGACTCACATACATCATCAGACTTGAGGTCGAATGATTCTAAAATCCCATCCTCTTGGAGTTTGGCGATGCGTTTCTTGTTTATATGGCCAAGTCGACAATGCCATAGACATGATTTATCCAATACACTTTTGGATGTATCTGAATCAACATTTAAGATTAAGCTATTATTTCTTCTAATGCTCACGATAGTTTCATAAATACCATTTGTAGGACATGCTTTAAAGTAAAGACAATCATTTTTGAAAACTAAAATATTTCCATTATCAAAACCAAAATCAAAACTGTCTCGATACAAAGCACTAAAAGAAATAATGTTTCTAGCCATTTCTGGCGAATACCAACAATCTAATAAATTAATAGAAAATCCAGTAGAAAGCACGAGCTCGTAATCCCCCAATCCTCTTGACAGCAGCCGTATGTCTGTTGCCCATGATCAGGTCAAGCTCCCCATGCCTTAACTTCTTACTTCTTCTTAGTCCCTGCACATCAGAGCAAATGTGAGTACCACATCCTGTGTCTAGGACCCATGAATTAGTGGTAGAAGTATTATGGAGTTCTATCATGTATATACCTGAGGTACCAGACACTTTGGGCTTGATCTTCTTGATCTCCTCCAGGTATTTAGGGCAGGTTCGCTTCCAGTGTCCCTTTTCTTCGCAGTGGAAACAAATGGCCTCATCAGGGTTTGGTGACGGCACTATCATAGAACCAGCCTTGCCCTTGTTGCTAGGGTTGGAGTTGGGGTTACCAACTTGACCCTTCCCTTTGCCTTTAGGCTTCTTGGCTTTCTTTTTCTTGATTGCCCCTTCCCTGATTGTCAATACTGGAGCCGTGGAGCTGGAGTTCTTAGATTTAGATATATTTGCCTCGGCAGTTTTTAGCATGCCGTGTAACTCCATTATGGTCTTTTCCAATCCATTCATATTAAAATTCAGTGTGAACTGACAGAATGTACTGCTCAGCGAGTGGAGGATGATATCCGTAACCAATTGCTGAGCGATCGGAAATCCAAGTCGCTCCAATCTGTCAACGTACGCTTTCATCTTAAGCACGTGTGCACTGACAGCGGTTCCCTCCTGCTGCTTGCAATCTAGTAGGGAGATCATAGTGTCATATCGTTCCTGTCTAGCCTGCTCTTGGAACATTTCCTTGAGCTGGTCGGCCATGTCGAACGCCCCAGCGGTCTCGAAACTCTTTTGGAGTTCCGGAACCATGGTCGCCAACATGAGACAAGCAACCTCATCCGACTGATCTTTATGCTTTTGCCAAGCATCCCTAACAGCTCTAGTTGCATCATCAACTGGAGCCTCAGGAAGAGCTGTGTCCAGGACCCATTATTTCTTATCATACCGGAGGGCGATCCGAAGGGAACGCATCCAGTCCAAGTAGTTGGATCCGGTCAGCTTATCCTTTGAGAGGAGTTGCATTAGTGAGATATTTGTAGCCGAATTCGAATTTGCATTTGTGTTTGGAGCCATCTATATGAAAAGTAGATTTTAATTAGTTTGATTAATCCTTAAAAAAAATTAATTACCCAAAACAATAATTTTACTTAAGGCTAGAATCCATATTTCACTTCTGGTGGTGAAGAGGTATGCCGTAGTCACCTCCAAAAGTTATTTAGGTAGGCAATACTCTTTGCCAACTTCAATCTCTATTAAGCTTCTAGATTTCTCGGGATTCATTGAATCTAATCAATGGCATGTTTAATCCCATCATGCTCATCCTCTCTCCCGTGACGGGTATGCCGCGGATCACGGGTTTGGATGGTAAATCGACCACGAAGGACCCACGTGACACCCGGCCCATGATTCATGAGTTATCGCGAGTATCACATCATTTTGGCCGAGTCCAATCCGATGCGTTGACTATAGCACTTCCCACGCCGGAAGGGCCCGGTTAAATGTGTGGTTCTTTGTGGGTAGCATGAGATTTACATTTTCATAAAACGGGATTTTGTTTCGTTTTTGTTAAAACATTTTAACCTTTTAATTGGCATAAGGGTCAATTTAAACTTTTAAAACCGGTTTGAAATTGCCAATTTGACTTTTGAAAAATCTATTAACTTTTAACAAATTTTTCTTACTTGTGTATTTTCAGTAATACTTTTATCTTGAAACACTGTTCTATCAAACCCTTTCGGTAACTCCACTCGATAAAATGTGACAGGCGGTGAGGGTGGTAAGCAATGAATGCTATTTAAAAACCGACCTCATTAGGAATCAAAGAGACCTCCTTCAACCTTCTACACATTTAGAGTAGGTGAGCCTAGTCACGGTCTGACCAATGTTTTTTTTTATTTTAAGTTATACATATAGATACAATTCTAATATATATATCATTTAAAATTTTAAGTATTCTTTGAAAATTATGTTTAACTATTAATTCTATTAAACACGCAAGGATGCAGTGTTAATAATTAATTTAAACAATCATCCATTAAATTTTGAAGCATTTTAAACTTTGTGTTTAGCTATTAATCCTATTGAGCATGCAAGTATTCTATGTCAATGATTAATCTAAACAATCATACAATATTAAAATCACCATTTTATAACAAGAAATCTGATTTCAGAAAATAAAACATCACGACCGTCGCGACACGAATCACGAGAAAACGCGACGTGGTAATCAAAAGAAACCGATCATGACAGAAACGACGCGGCGCGGAACACTAGGAAACGCGACGCGGCAAAACCCTAATGATCGTAACTTTAGAAAAACCTGCGAAGCGATATTTCAAGTACCGCGGCGCGGACGTCGATCAGATTCGATAAATCAGAAAAAAAACGATTTTTAACAATTTTAATCGAATCAAAACAGTACAAAATCATGATAAAGCTGCTCTGATACCACTGTTGGAATACGATAACATAAAACAAACGCAGCGGAACCAGAAATCTAAATCGTATTCAATCAGGATCACAGAATCATGCACACTTTTGTAACTGTAAAATCAAGAGGGTTCAAGACATACCTTTTAAATCTCAGATCTGATTTTGTTAGGATGACGAGAGCCCAAAGTAGAACTCCTCTAATGTAATCGCACCCACGACAACAATCCAGCACCCGTTGATGTAGTATATACCTTTGCTTGAAGTTTTAGCACATAATACTTAGGGTTTTGAAAAAAATCGGCCGTATACCGAGGGGTGGGAGGAGAGTGACGAAAATTAGGGTTTTGGCAGCCCTTACAACTCAGATCTAGGGTTGTATTTATAGTGCTCCTCATCATTATCCCCTCCTTTGTGGATATTTTACTTTAGTCCTTTATCCTTATTAAGTTTCTAATTAATATACCTTTACTTTGGTATATTAATAAACTTAACCATTAAGTTTCTAATTAATATACCTTTACTTTGGTATATTAATAAACTTAACCCCTCAAGTTTATTTTCGATCTCTTTTAGCAAAATCGTCTCTTGGGTGTAACCCAAAAGGACCCTACTATTTATAATAATATTACCAACTTGTTATAAAGATGGGCATATAACCAACATCTTTAACCTATGGACATAACCAAATCTCTCGATTGACACAACTCTTCATTGGCCACTGATGACAAAATCTCTTTTGACTTTGAACTTCATACATTTGCAATCTTCTTCCTAATCAGTGGTTGAGCCATTTCACAGAAGAATTGAGAAGTAGAGATGAAGAAAGCGTTACACATAGAGAGTGTGGAAAAGTATGAATAGATTAAGTCTTAGTACAAAAGGTGAAAGCATATGATTTATTATACTTTATTAGGAAATAATAATATGTCATCGGGAAGTGGAGAAGACAGTGGATGGGTTTTAATGAGTTTCAATTCCATTAATTACATAATTAAATATTTTCTTATTTGTTTCTTAATATTACCATTTGCTACCTTTTGTTTTATTATATTTTTATTTGTTTTTTAATGTTATCTTTAATATATATATATATATATATATATATATATATATATATATATATATATATATATATATATATATATATATATATATATATATATATATATATATATATATATATATATATAAATATATATATATATAATGACTTTTACGAGTCGAGTCTCGAACCGAGTCACGAGTCGAAATTTACATTTTCGAGTCACGAGTTAACAACTATGGTTAAGAGTGTTTGATTTGTAAAAATAACACATCTGAATGGACCATACCCTCTCAATGGACTCTAAACCATTAAAAGAGAAAACGAAATACGGTCGGCAACCAATTTCCCAGGTTAAAATTTTTTGTCGGCAACCAGCCTCTGGCCGCCGGCGTCAGTCTTTACGTCGTTGCTGCTCACCTCCAGTTGTCGCTGCTCACCTCCGCTTGCTGCTGTTGTCATCCACGTTGCTGCTTCAAATCATCATCGCCGTGGTCGCCGTCACTACTGCATAAAAGTGCCACCGTTGTCGTCGCTGCTGCGTCAATTCTGACTTTCCACCTTAATTATATGTTGTAAAAGACATGGAAATTCTGATATCTTGCCGAAGTATGTTGCTGATTTCGTATGTGTGTAGGACATTATATTAAAAGGGATAACTACATTTAAACATCAACATAGTTAATTTGTATAAATATAGTGATTTTTATTTTCATTTAGTAACATGTTTTCGTGTCATTTTAGATGGTGATTTTTTGTATGTGTTTGTGGGATAAATGATTTGTGTTAAATATTGTGATATTTTTTATATTTGTTGTTCAATTTTGTAACAAGTGGTATGAATTTCTTAAAGTTTTTAATGGTTATTGGTATATATTATTATTTTATTCATAGGGTAAATTGGTCATTTTCATCATCCCGCATTCCCATTCATATGTCTAATTAAACAACATATTTTCATTTAGAGATAGATTTATTCAGAACATATGAATCATTCAGACGTCTAAATCATTTCAGTTGCTGACAAACACACTCATATGTAAAAGAAGTTAAAATAACAATTTTGTAAGAAAAGCTATTAGAAAATAAAGTTGTAAAAAATATAAAGAAGCACTTTTATAAAAATATAAAAACAAAGTTTATAATAGTCATCGAATGTAAAAAAAAAATAAACAATAACTTATAAAAAAATCAGAAAGGGTTTCATTAAAAAATATATAAAATAAGTATGTTTCTAAAAAACATGGATGAGCGGATATAAACGAGCATCCAGGGCACATGTTAGGCCAGAGATCCAGGTTCTCTGGCCCGAGTACAAAGAGTGGAGGATGAAAGGTATGAATATTGGACTTTTAGTTTGCAAATGCAAGTAATGCACTTTCAACGCCACTTTGTTTAATAATGTTCCATGATAATTACAAACACAATGTAAAATGGTTAAAACTAATATAATTACACTTCATTTTTTTTCTTAGTATTGATGATTAGGTTATTATTATAAAAAATGAGAAAAGGATAAGTCGGCCTAATCTCGTATATTATTTTCCAATAAATAATAAACATTAGCCAAATTTACGAAATAGCTATCAATATCACAAGGGACATCTATAAAAGTGCAGACCATATGTGAAATTGATGATTGTTATCGGGGAAATAATGATGTAGCAACCAAAATGATGTTTTGCAGAAAAAAAAAATTACGGCATCTGCAAAAATCAAAGTTTTATATGTGAAAATTTAAAAAATAATAGTTTCTAAGATTTTTGTGTTAGAAATCTTCAAAAAATAATTTTTACAGTAAAATAATGTTTCATATTATAGTTTTGAATTTTGATTTACGAAAAAAAATTCGAATTTTTCTCCATGTTCTGAAAATTTTTCCGCTGAAGCTGGGGATTTTGCAAACTACATCTGTGAAATCCTCAAATCCTTTTGACAAATCTTTTGAAAATTCGAAAAAAAAAACTTTTTTGTCATTTTCGCAAGTAAAAACTACAATATTAAGCTTTTCTTTGCTATGTAAATGACATTTTGAAGATTCATAAAAAAAGCTTAAAAAGATTTCTCATCAAATTCTCATAGATTTTTTGGATGGATTTAAGGATTTCGCATATACCATCTGCAAAATCCTTAGCTTCATCCGAAAATCCTGTGACAAATAGTGAAAAATCATATTTTTTTTGTTATTTTCGCAAATTAAAACTAGAATACAAAGCTTTCTTTTGCTGTGGAAATGGTTTTGGAAGATAATCTAACTCAAGAAAACTTCAAAAAATTGTTTTATTTAAGTTTTTCATGTAAAACTTGAATTTTCACAAACAAAACTTTGATTTACAATGAAATCCGTAAAATTACTTTTTTTAGCTTTTTTTTTTTTTTTTTTTTTTTTACAAAACAACGTCATTTCAATTGCCACATGACCATTTCTCAAACGATATTCACAGATATACTGTAATTTCACAGAAATCATCTACTTGACTACTTTTTTATTCTTTTTAAGAAATGGTAAATGAAATTCTTTCTCTCTTAAAAAATTAGATACAGTATTGCACTTTTGAGGGTTACCGTGTAACGTAACGAACCATGGAGGATTCAAAGGTTATTATTTCTTTACAAGTGACCCCATCGAAATTCCGCGAAAGTTGACTCTCAAAGTAATTTCTTGCGGGTCTACTAAGAGAACTGAGAAGCCCACACAGAAGGGCTCATTCCAGTTCAGTAATTCCGCCATTCGGATCCTTCGTCACTTCCATGAGGTACGCCGATCACGATCATGTGCTTCTAACTCCGATTATTCCTCTTTATTTCGATCACCTCAATTTTTGTTTGGCCAATATGTTCAAATTCATTCCTAGGGTTTTGATTCTTCAATTTCGCTATAATTTTAGTCTCTACACTGTGATTACTTCATGTACGAGTAGTTGACGCTTCGGGATTTAATTTTAAAGCTAGGGTTTTTACGTCCGTGTTCCTCTACCTTTAATCGCACGCTTCCCTGTTTCCTATCAGTTAGTTCAATTATTCAAACGATGATTCCGTTTTCCTAAATTCCTTCCGTGTTAAGGTTTCCTTAAGGGCTCTCTTTCTGAAATTGGCCAAAATTGTTCGGTTTATACCCTAACAACTTGTTGCTATTTATTTTTATTTCACTATCAGTGAATAGCGAGTGTTTACATGGATAGCCTGATTAATTAATGATTTTGTGTGATTAATCCGTAATATCCACTCCTCGATTTTGGAGATTTATCCCACTTTCTGCAAATGCTAACGACATCGGTTATCTTGAGAGGTAATAACATGATTATATTTATAGATCATTTAATGCTGATCATGGTGGATTTTAGAGCTATTTGGATGCGTGTTTATGATTATCAGTTTATCACTCCTTGAAACTTTTCATATTGAGATTGTCAGTCAAATTCACATTTATCTCACTGCTTCTCCAATCATAATCATAATCAATTTTTGTTAAACAATCACTAATTGTTCTTCATTCTGCAGATTGATTTCCTGAAAAAAGTTTCTTTGAAAAAGACAATGGACAGCGGTAAAACCCCAGTCAAGTTTCTAGGAGTCAGAAACAACAAGATCTACATGGACCTGAAACTCATAATCCGCGAACATGCCCTCCAATTCCTCCCTGCAAAATCCCTCTTCAAATTCCGCGGTGTCTGTCGTGATTGGAAACTCATAATCTCAACTCCATTCTTCGCCCACAACCAATCCCTCTCATTCCGTTCCCTTTCCGGTCTCTTCCTCCAAACCCCCGGAAACCCCCCAACCTTCATTTCCCTCGACCCCAATTCCGCCGGAGTCCCCGACCCTGCCCTCAAATTCCTCCCGGTCCCCACCAACATCCTCGCCTCATCCAACGGCCTCTTATGCTGCCAAGCCATCACCGGGGACCACGCATACTACATCTGTAACCCCGTCACATCCCAATTCAAAAAACTCCCAAAACCAACATTCGACCACGGCCGCGACCCGGCCCTCGTCCTAATCTTCAAACCCTCCCTTCTCAACTTCGTAGCCGAGTTCTCACTCGTCTGCGCATTCCGTTCCGCCGACTTCGACGACGGAACGGAATTCGAAACCTACACCTCCCAGGACAATTCCTGGAAATTGTCCGGGGAGATTAACTTCGCTGCGAAAAAACTCGTCCCGAAATCGGGCGTCTGCGTGAACGATTGCGTGTACTGGCAAACGTACAGCGGCGGGATTTTATCATTTGACTTGGTCAAAAACCGTTCGCAAGTGTTTCACGGGTGTTATGGCGGCAACGGGAGTTTAGGTGAGATGAATGGGAAGCTTTGTAATGGGTTTGTGAATGGTCATACGTTGATTGTGAGTGTGATTTCTAATATTTACTCGAATACTATGCAAATGAGTAGTCATGCGAGGTTATGGGATGATAAAGTGAGGATTTCTTTGAGTAACGAGGTTTTTGATGGGAGTGCGCATGATGACGTGTTTTCGGTTTTGTACGCCGGGAGTGATTTCGCGTTGGTTTTAGGGCGGCGGAATATTTACCGGTTTGATTTGAAGACGAAAGAGGTTAAGTTTGTTGTTGAGGCACCACAGTGTGATAGGAAGGGAATACCGTACGTGAATAGTCTCGTTGCGCTTTGAACTTTTGGGAATGTTGGGTAGGGGTATTTTGGACTTTTGATAAGTGGTATTGGTATAATGGGGACTTTTAGAAACTTTTATTTGCTTTTGTGTTGCATGGATCTTTAATACTTTATTTGAATTTCTAGTATTGGTATTTTTGATATGGTTGCTTTTTTATTTAATGGATTTAGTAGCTCACATCTGTAAAGTGAAGGCACTACTTTTATCTATTTAGACCTCTTTTTACCTCTTGACCCGTTTTGTGTAAACCTTTTTTCTTTAAAAAAAGAATATTGATCTTCTCTTTTTGAGTAAGTCCCAAAAAAAAAAAAATAATAATAATAATAACTTCTCTTATGTTATATGCTTCTTGTTCCTGATTCCTACTTACGGGAGAGCAGCACGTGTAGCAAAATAATAGTAGAAAATTCAATCGCATTTGTACCGTTACTTTTGTTTCTCATTGGGCCTAGGATTTTGTTTAATGATAATCAACTTAGTGGGTGGTTAAACTAGGGATTTAACTTTTACGGAACTGGATATTCCGGTAATCGATAAGTAAAAAATCGATGACAAGAACCGGATCAAATTCTTCCTATCCGGTTCTAACTGGTTTCAGTTTGTTTTTTCAGTCCAAACGCTCGTCCTTGGTCCTAGAACCGGACCGGTAACTGAATAAGCAATAAATCGAAGACCAGACCGGGTTGAACTTCCCCTAGCCGGTTTTAACCGGTTTCGATTCTGGTGCGGTTCTGGTTCCGGTTCGATTTTTCGATCCAAACGTTCATCCCAAGGTTAAACTATAAATAATCACTGTATAAACTAATATTTGTATTTCAGTATTTTAAATCATTATATTTGATTTAGTATTCAGATAAGATAGTTATTTATTTCGTCATCTTAAAAAACAGTATTTGTTTACTATTATACTTTATGCCTCAAAACTATGTTCATACAGTACTTGAAACGAGAAAAAAAAATTAATAAGCTGTTTGTGTAGGGCCTATTTATCATGATTCATGCCGAATGATTTAGTTCAAAAAGTTTATTTTCTGATCAATTTTGTAATAAGTTCTATATATAATCGTTGGTAAAGAGTATGATAATATATTTTGAAAAACCCCCAAGAATATGTTATTAACTTTATATGTAATTTACAATTTCAATTTACAAACTATAAAAATAACTTGGTATTGCCCTTCCTCCTTGAGTGAGGGTTCAAGTCTCGTCTGAGACTTAGGTGGTATTAAGGTGTAGTTTAAGACTAGGAGTATGTTAGATTGCCGTCCTAAAAAAAAAAAAAAAAAAAAAAAATTTAATCTTTCGCTCAAGTCTTTTTCAAGTTTATTCGTTACATGATTATATGAATTTTTTGCCTGCCCGGATGAAGAAAAAGACCAACCCAAATTAAAGCCAGAAGCGTGGCTATAGCCTATAGGTCCGAAGAAAAATAATAAAAAATAAAATTTGACTTCGAACCAATTCTCTTTGTCCATCTCTATCATCCTACACGCTCTCTGTTCAGGCTATCTTTGGGATATAATTTAGGGTTATTGTCGTAATCATCCAACAAAGTTGTGTCAAATATTTTAAAAGGCCACTATACAATATTTTGTGCTTTCTAGGTCCTTAAACCAACAAAAAATATGTCATTTGAACCCTTTTTGAAAGGGTGAAGGAGTTGCCCGGTTGTAACTCTGACATGGCTATCCAATGGACACTTTGGTCAACAATATTAGTCCACATGGCATTGGTATGACATCCACGTGGCACTGGTTCATCCACGTGGATTTTTTTTTTAATTATAAATTGTTCATGTTCAAGATTAGATTCAAATCCAGAAAATCACTGTCACTTACGTATACCCACCATCACCACCTCCATCGTCCACCCATCACCACCACCATTACCGGCGGACACAATTTCTATGAAGATTTGCAAAGCAAAAAAAATATGAAACCTAAGAACAACAGAGAAAAAACCAGTTCCAGAAAACTTTGGGAATAACCAACTAACCGGAGAAATTCCAGTTCCAATTTCAATGATGGGCACGCTTGTTGTTCTTGATCTGTCGAACAATTCCTTGAGCGGCGGAATCCCAGAGAACTTTGGGAATTCTCCGTCATTGGATTCACTGAACGTATCCTACAACAGAATTCAAGGCCCGATTCCGGTAAATGGAATGCTACAAACGGAAGATGTTTCGAGGAAAGATTCGAGATGGGGAAAGGAGATTGGTCGTGGCGGCTAATGGCGTTTCAAAAACTTAATTCTAACAGCAATGACATCCTGAAGTGCGTCAAACCCAACACATATTTGTTGCTAAAATATGTGATTTTCTTATCAACGCCGGCAATTACTGTCAAACCGAAAAGGAGACCACCAATTCCGGCAATTACTGTCAAACCCAACACATATTTGTTGCTAAAATATGGGATTTTCTTGTCAACACCAATGCCTGTGTCATAACCGAAAAGGAGACCACCAATGCCGGCAATTACTGTCAAACCCAACACATATTTGTTGCTAAAATATGTGATTTCCTTGTCAACGCCAGCATCTATTACCCCTGAACTCCCTGGTAGCAAGTCGATCGTCATCTTTTCTCTAAATAACCCTAATCCCGTTGCTGATCTTGTCAACCGAAATTCAACGAACAAACACGGTCGTCTACAAAGCCGACATTCAACGAACGAACACAGTCGTGGCGGTCAAAAAGCTTTGGAGATCGAAGAACGACATCGAATTGGGAAGCAGCGCTGGCGATTTCGTCGGAGAAGTGAACGTCCTTGGAAAACTCCGGCACCGGAACATCGTCAGAAGCTATGCGGAACATCGGAGTTGCTCAGGGGCTGGCTTATCTCACTGGAACAGTTCAGGCAAGCATTGCGATAAGAAGCTATGCGATACGATCTCGGAACTGGCTTCGAGTATCCTACAATTGGAGCAAAAATGGGAAGAAAACGAGGCGTGAAAGAGATCTCGGAACTGGCTTCATCATTAACAATCATCTATGCGATCATAAGCAGTTGCTTGAGATCTTATAGTTGGAGGCGTGAAAAAGAAGAAGAGAACGAGTAGGCGTGAAGAACGGGTACTAGGGCATGTTTATTTTATTTCACCTTTCAATTTTTTTAAAAATTATCTACGTGGATTGAAAGTGAACCAACTTACTCCAACTTCATGATCTAACCGGCAAAACCGGGAAATAAAGAGTAGATACCCGTTTTTAAAAGGTCATGTATCAGTTTAAGGATCTAAAAAACACAAAATATTATATAGGGACCTTTTAAAATATTTGAAACAACTTTGTTGGGTTATTATGACAATAACCCTATAATTTATTCTTATTGTGTGTGTAACATTTGGTATTGAACATGTTTTATAACAAATTATTTTAAAGAGCTTTTGAGGTGGATGGAATTGAAACAGTGATCATGTTAAATTAACTAATTGATTAAATTTTTGTCATATTAAAAAATGTGGACTAGAAAGCCAAATGACAAAAAATCATCTTACTTGTCTCTTATCTATAGTTCATCGTTATCCACACTCGCATATGAATGGCAACGGGACGGTTTCGGTACGGTTTTTGGTATCCCCAGTCTCGAAACCAATAACCTTTTTACCCTCAAAATAGTCCTGATCCTCGTCGGGGATCTTAATGGGGATCCCCATTGGGGTTTGCGGTTTCCCCCGATCACCATTGGGTAACCCGATAAGGGTAAAAACTCTCTTTTCTTGTTTGTATTACCCGATCTCCGATGGTATTCACCGAACCTGGCCCATATTATAATAAAATTAGATTTTCTAAAATGATAGTTTAAGCCAAATTATAAGAAAAAAACAAGAAGAAGATTAAACAAATTCCAAACAATAATATAACAAGTCTTAAATGTCATCAAACTAACAGATTAAATGGATAAATAGTAGATGTCACAAACATCATCAAACCAACAAGTATGGTTACATAATTAAAACCACAATATTGAATGCCTTAAACATCAACAAAGTTGCATGATAAATACTAAATGTCTCAAACCACAATACAAAAGAAACAAATTATCGACTTGAACCGAACGTCTTACACAACCTTTGAAATGATCATGTAAGTGGTGTGTACCATTTTACTAGACCCTCCCAACTTTTTTTTGCAGTAGTTACATTCTGCTTTATCTTTGTCATTCACTTTTATCTTCTTAAAGTGATTCTAGACAACTGATCTTGGTTTCCTCTTTCGACCGACTGACTCAACCTCTTCTTGTACATTGTTAGGAGTTTTATCTTGAGTTAGAGAATCAAAGGAAAGTTTGAAAAGAAAAATATAGTGGAAAAGGAAATCCCAACCCATAAAGGAAATCCCAATTTTCATGTAGGAAATCGCAGATGAGAGGGAGCTGATGAGGAAATCGCAGTTTGTGGAGTAAGTAGCATATGACAATGGCCCATCTGCAGTAGGCTCTTTTAGTCATTTTGTCTTCCTTAAAATTCCTTTTACACATTTTTATATCATTTTTGCCGATTTTAGCACCTGCGCATCTAATATCAAATAAAGGAATTATATATCCTCCTAATTTTTCATCCTACTCATCCTCCTACCCATGTTAATGGGTAAAATGATGACAAGTGTCATATTTAATAAAAATAATAACAATTTAAAATATTTGTCACCTTTTAACATGGGTAGGAGGATGAGTAGGAGAAAAAAGTAGGAATAAATATAATTTCTCTATCAAATAACATCAAAGTAAAACAATTATTAGATAAAATCAATTGTTTTGCAATGAAATATTAGCCAATAAACGTAATGAAAAATCGACCGATCAAACTTCAATGTCTTAATCTTTTTCTATCCCAAAAAAGACTTAAAATTAATACATTAGCATACTTGGATACAATTAGTCCATTTCTCATACAAAGAGGAAACTACATGTTCATTTTGAAAACTAAATATTTCAATTAGGAACCAAATTTCACATAAGAATGAAAGCATACGAACATTTCAAATATAAATAAAAGGACACCAAGTACAAGATATAGCAGTTAAGTAGGACAATACACTATGATGAGCTCACATTTACAGTTATTCTCTTGCGTTTAGAATATGGACATGTATACGCTGGTCTAAAAATGTAACATCACCACAGGCTTGCTAAAACTCTCATTTCCACTACTTAGTTACATACATAAATACCATTCACGATGTTTTTTGGTGTTGTAATGTTGGCTAAGGGTAAGGTAGGTATAATTTGGGTTGGTGACTAGGGTCTTTCAGACTTTTAAATGAGCAAAAGGGGACTCTATGATTAGTATTAATTATACATAAGAGTCCTCTTTTGGTTTGTCAAAACAAGGGACCACACTTATAGTAGTTCCGAAACACTCGTACCTACAAGACAATGAAAGTATATTAACAATTGATGTAGAAATATAATACATTAAAATATAAACTTTTAAAAAAGAAGAATACTGTGCAACCAAGTGCAATAAGCATGAGCTCAATTTGGTCTTCAACATCCGATTGAATGTATGTCACGGACTCACGGTGTCAGGATAATGAATCTCCAATTGTAACTATATGTAGGGAGTCTGAAAAATGATTTCATATGGGACCCCCTTAGAAGTTTTGATTGCATGCTCTTTTCGCATGCCATGCTTGTTTGTAGGAAATATTTATTTTGTACTTAGAATTGAAATCCCTTACGATGTTATGTCTATGGTAGATTTTTCTATGATCACTTCTAATAACCTTAACAATTAAATGATCTAACACTTTTTGTTAGCTTGATGATTTTCTGGGTTCAATTGTGTTAGAGAACAAGTGTGTTCATCATGTAGTTTTCAGACCTAAAACATATTGGTTTTCTTCATTTGCACAAAATACACGAACTAAAGTTTTCTTAGAGACATGATGCTTAAAATATTATTTTTAAATATCTATTAGTCTTATACTGTAATCCCTCCTTAATACTTTTCATTACAAATGCTAGTTGAAAAGCTTTTTTGATTTTGAATATTTGTAGTTTTTCGATCAAATGGGAAGGGTTTGGCTATACGATGGAATAAGTGTATATACTGGGTATGGGCATATCAATGTAGTGGGCATACCATAAAATGGTGTTTTTGTGTACTGATATGCGTGTTCATCATCCCATAATTCTTTATAAAATTACTTTCTTCATGGTCAGATACTCAGATAAACAAAAATCTATTGGGTCTGTGTAAGGAACTAGATTGGCATCATCCACCAAAAAAATTACTTTTTGATAATCCATGTTATCATATTCACCAACATCATCATCATCATCATCATATACACCAACATCATTCTCACATGTAATAACATCATTAAAAATGCTACAACATCATCATAACCAACATACTTATAAGTTTCAGGATAGACATAGTGAATTGGTGGTTGTACCGATGTTTCATATACAACATGTCTATAAACAATTGGTGAAACAAATATACTTGCTTGATTATTGCTTCTTTTTCCGCTATATTGGTTCTCACTGGAGGCCTTACCTTTTTCATTGGACATATATTCAGTAATTGGTGGTTGGAGCAACGTTTCTATAAGAACTAGAGTTTTCATGAAATAATAAAGTTGGACCATGTGTAAGTTGAACTTTAAAATTTAATGTTACAAGAATAATTTAATCATAAGAGCATGGTAATCATTTATGTGAATTTTATGATTTCTTAGTTGTATGATTTGTGGTTATAATGTTAACATATATTCATGAAACATTGGAATTGAGTTGGTAGCAACATAAACTAGAATGGAAAGAATTGACCAAAAGTTATTTTTTTTGTAAGTATAGAAATATGATGATCATTACGCGATGCGTAATGTAGGAATTACACAAGGTATAAAAATGTACGACTTGATACTTTAGGCATTTGGACGTAAACGTTAAAGTACGCTGCTATTCGGGAAGTAAAGGTTACGTTTCGCGTTGAAAGTGCATTGCTAAAATGAAAAGATATGATGATCGAAAGCAATGTGTAAATAAGGGTTTACATGATGTGTTGAAAGCACACTGCTATTTGGAGGAGTAACATTTACACGATGCGTGAAACCGATAAAAATGCAACGAGATCATAAGATAGACAAGACACACCACATGACTCGTAGAATGACGTTAAAGTTGAATGTCAGTGAACAAACGGTGTATAAAGATGAAATCAACCATAGCGTAAGGGAAGGTGACGCGTCCCTTAGGCGAACGCGATGCCTTTATGCACGAGTTTGACAACTCCTGCGTTATTAAGCTATACATGTGTTTAAAAGAGTGTTAGCTTTATTGACCTCGATGAAATCAGCTGATTAAGAGGGGCAAATGGATATAATCATTATTTTTTCAACTCACACACTTCTTATATCTCTCTTTAAAAACTTTACATGTGTGTGTTCTGAGTGGTTTTAGTGTGTTTGGCGATTTTGGCTTCATCCAATATATTATAAAGGGACTTTTGATAATCACGACAATATAACAAGGTAACACATCTCTCTCTTTAATTTGTATGAATTAAAAGTTGGAAAACATTATATGAATCCAATAACCCTAATTCACCTCATGAACCCTAATTTCTATGGTTTGGCTTTATGATAGAATTGGGATTATATAATGGCAATCGAAGTTAAAGAAACATGTTATCCATAAGAAATAATGTGTGCTTTGATGAAATAATTGTTGGATTAGGTGTCTAAGCCATGACTTATAAATTGTATTTATCTCATTAATTGAAGCAAAGTCCATTTGGGTTGCCATCATAGTTGGAGGATTGGTGTAGAGTTAAATAGAGAGAGAGGTTGATTTATTAATTGTTTAATAAATCAATAGAAATAAAATAAACAGTTTATTAATATATTTAAGTGTTAATATATTAATTAGAAACTATAATAATTAATTAGAAATTAATTGGATTTAATTTAGTGATTAATTTAATTAATTAAAAGTGCAGGGACTGGTTTTGTATTTATTCAATAGTTGAATAACTGGCTAGCCAGTGGAAGCCTTAAGTTGGCGAAATTGTGGAGGCCACCTCCATAATTTCGAAACCCTAATTAGGGTTTAGAAGGCTTGGTCCAAATGGTCAACAAGCTTGTCAATTAAGGAGGCTCCTCTAGGGTTTTGACTGTAACCCTTGGAGGCTACAAATAGAGCCTCCTGGAACCCTATTTTCTGCGCCACTTTTAGTATCTCTCTGGAACTCTGCTGTCTTCTCCTCCTGCTTGGGTGTAACTCCATTTGAGGCAGGATAATTTTGCTGCTAGCTTCTGGATCAAAAATCAAAGGTTGGTTTTATTATCCAAATTCTTTAGAGATTAAATTGTTGGCCTTAGGAATATTATTATATGTTCATTGATAGAAAAACATAGATCTCCTCTTAGGTTGCATGTGAACTTAGGAATTTCTAGTTCATTGTTTGTGCAAAACCTTACAGTGGTATCAGAGCCAATTTGTTTTTCTTGTGAATTGATATAATTGTTATGCATGATGATGGGTAATTTGCGAAAATTATGACCCATCATGTGGCCTTGTCGATTTGGTGGCTAGGGTTTCAAAAACCCTAGCCTCCTCCCCTCCCTTTTGCGATCTCTATGTTGCATTGGATAGTAGGTTGTTATTTTTGGTAATTGTTGAATAATTAAATAACTAGAACCCTTTATCCCATGCTTGCAATTTCCGAAATCTAGGGGATAAAGATAGGTAATTGATTTGATTAATTTGTGATGTCTATCTTTTATTTAATTAGTTTAATTAAACGTTTAATTAAAGGACAAATGACCAAGCACGTTTTTAAAGAAATGCTCATGAGCCTAACGGGTAATGTTATATAATGTGTATGCCTTGCAAATGTCTTTTACTATTAAGACTTAATTGATGCACTGCACAGCATGACATATGTGTGTGAACTTGGAAAAAAGAAAAATGGTGCAACATGCATACATGAAATGTGAAATGCATATGAGTCAAATATGGTCATGAAAAAAGTATGAAATCCCTGCAATGAGATTAAACTTATTCTACTTTGGATGATACCTCCCATTACGAAAGCAGATGCCATATGAAGGCATAATACATTGATTTGTTCTATCTATATTGGTTATGTAATGCTCGATCTTAAAGAGATCTAAGTTAAGGTATATTCTGGTACAAGAAATGTAACATGAAATGACTCAGTCTTACCTAAACCTATGGCGTAAGGCGGATCTGTACTAGTTTGCATTGAGTGTAATCATGCATACATTAATGGCATCATATGAATATTATGTTAAAGTAAAGTTTTTATTGAATGCTTACGGTTAGTTCAAGTAAAGTTTTGAAAATTATTTATGAAAATGTTTTATGGCCAAACCCATGTATATCACAAGACGTTTTCGTCTTACGTAGTTGTTTATTTTAATACCATATATTTCAGGTTCATTGATGAAGGATTAAATGTATGGATTGCTAGAAGATGAACCTTTTGGATTTAGAAGAATTTAGTATGTAATGCTTACACTATGGCTTGTTGATATGAAATTGTAACATCCAATGTTTGAATTATGGTTTTTGTTGGTTTGAAATATTGTAAACCATAACTTTATGTTTTGGAAATGTGTTGAAAGACATAATGTTCATGTATTGAAAACGGGGTGTTACACTGGATATACATGTATAATAATTGAGACTTTTTTCATAACCTTTTTAATTGTTTCACGTCACTCTCATATACTATATCTATAACATATTGCAATTCAAGATGCTAGAAAGACAAACTAATGTTAGGTTCGTCTCCCAACCCTATATTCAAATTGACCAAATTTAATAAATCTGAAAAATTTACATCTGCCGAAAATTGTGCACCATAGTTCTTAAAAAATGATTTATATATTCCACTTGACCATTTACCATCTACCAAGACCCACCGATACAAGCAACAACAATATATATGAATTCATGATTTCATCCTCAAAGAATTGTTACCAGGCAATTTTTATGTAATTTCGAATATTATAATAGTAAAATGTTGATATAAATTTCTTTCTTCATAGTACATAGTATATGTGTCAAATTTTGTAGTGCAGGTGTCAAATTTCATAGTACGAGTGTCAGGTTTTCGTGTATGTGGTCAAAAAATTTCCCGGATGGCTTTTCGCACACAAGGGTTCAAAAAATTTCAATTGGAGCATCAGTAAAAGTATTTCTCCCCTACTTTCAGAAGATTTCACAGATATCACTTATCACTTGTAAAATCGTCTATTTCCATTACAAATTGTTTTCGTTAAATAGACGATGAGATTTTTTTGCAGCTTGAGAGATTTCGCACGTAACCCATGATTATGCAAAATTCATGGCTACTTGAGGATTTGTTTTGCTTATTCTTAAAAAATGATTAATATATCAGACTATTTTTGTTTTTCTTTTGCTCAAAAAATAATTTACAAACAAACAAAATGTAGATTTGAAAGATGACGATACCTCCGAGACATAAATGTAATTCTGGGCTAATTGCGGGGGCCGAAATGCAAACTTACTTTCCCGCCAACTCCTGAGACTGACGAACACATTAATTACTGGAGTCAAAGTATTCAACTTAAAACCCATTTTGCAGTTCGCATCATCAAATCATCGCTATTGCTTCTTCTATCGCCGCCTGTGAAATCCAGGTATGTTTCGTTCACTCATTTACACTGTTAGATATGGTTGATTTTGCCATTTTATTGGGGGAGGCGGATGTTTAGGTTATATGGTTTAACTTCGATTCAACTCACACCGACATTTAGCAGTTTTCTATTTCATCGATTTTCATTGTTTTGTTTCTTCTTTCCACTTCTGATTTTGTTTTCTATTTTGAAAATGTTGTTTATTTGAAGAGTTCGTGTTTTTAGGGTTTTAACTGAACGATGGCGCCTGAAGAAGTCAAGGAAGAACCACTCGCCGATTCACCTACTTCTGTCCTGGACGACGAGGTAATCTTGTGTTTTACTTTCTCGCGGTAGTCTCTGTTGTATAGTGTTGAATCTCAGGTCTTTGATCCTGTTCCTGTATTGCTCATAACAACTAACACTTCACTTCGAAAGCTGCCACCATAATTAGCTACACCGATTATTATTCTGAAAGTTCATAATGTGATTTCACAAGTAGAAATCCGTCCAGGTCTTTGTATTTCTAATTAAACTTGTTTTGAAGGACATCTGCAATGAGAAAGTTGGCATGGAGCTGAAGGAAGCAAAAAATGGAGATGTTTCTCTCATCTCAACTGCAATGGCGGTAGAGGAACAGAAACTTGAACAGCAAAGAGTTCTGCAGGAAGAAACTCCGAAGAAGGAAGCATCCAATTTAAACGAAACACAATTTACTAAACTGGATGAGCTTCTGACGCAGACACAGCTGTACTCTGAATTCTTATTGGAGAAAATGGATGACATCACAAAAGTATCCTCTCTTGTTTCTTTCTTCTTTAACCTTCTGTTCATAGTTCATCATTTGGTGACACATGTGAAACGCTTTTGTAGAATGGGGTAACAGAAGATGTTGGTGAAGTTAAGGAGGAAAAGAAGAAAGGTCGTCGCCCAAAAAGAAAATCCACCTCAAATTACAATAACGTAAGTCCTTTTCTCCTTTTCTCACAACTTTATATGTCATTATATATGTTAGTTTCTTTTAGTAATATGGAAGTTCTTGATCCCTTTTGTCAACTTAACTGTTTACATGGTATCACCATACTTAAATTGTAGCATGTTTTCAGGGGAAGGCAAAGAGAGCTGTTGCAGCCATGCTTACAAGATGTGATGAAGGCACTCCATCTGAAGATCTTAATCTAAGTAAAGAAGAAAGGGCTGAAAAAGAACAAGCTGAACTTGTTCCCTTATTGACTGGTGGAAAGCTGAAACCGTATCAAATCAAAGGTGTAAAATGGTTAATCTCTCTATGGCAAAATGGACTTAATGGAATTCTTGCAGACCAAATGGGACTTGGAAAAACGATCCAGACCATTGGTTTTCTTGCACACTTGAAAGGGAATGGCTTAGATGGGCCCTACTTGGTTATTGCTCCTTTGTCTACTCTTTCAAATTGGGCAAATGAGATAGCAAGGTGGAGTTTTTAAATTTTAACCTTTTTTTAAGATTATAAAATCACATTTTGGAATTTTTTTATTTTATCTTTTCTTGTTTGTGAAGGTTTGTGCCATCTGTGAATGCGGTTATCTACCATGGGAGTCAGAATGAAAGGGAGGAAATAAGGAGAAAGCACATGCCATTATCAATAGGGAAAAAGTTTCCTATTGTAATTACTTCTTTTGAAGTTGCTTTAAATGATGCTAAAAAACATCTAAGACATTATGACTGGAAATACCTTGTGGTTGATGAGGTACTTATAATTACATGGTCTCAATAATCAATGCTCTTAGGGCGGTGGAATTGGAATTCGAGATTCCATTCCAGGGCACGTTTTGTTGCCAAATGGATAAAATTTGATTCCTTTAGATTCCTTCAAAGAATTGTGGAAACCTGCTCTTTGTACACACATGCTTTCATCTGAAAACTCACTTGCATTTTCCTTACTTTCAGGGTCACAGATTGAAGAATTCACAATGCAAATTGTTAAAAGAATTGAAATGGTTGCGTGTTGAAAACAAGCTATTATTAACCGGGACACCTCTTCAAAACAATCTGGCTGAATTGTGGTCATTGTTGAACTTCATTTTGCCTGATATTTTTTCATCCCATGAGGAATTTGAATCATGGTATATGACTATATTCATCTTTAGCTTCTTTCTATTCACTAACATGCAGCACTAAGCTAGTAACATTTATGCATTATATTACAGAAGAAAAAACACTCCATTTGAAATATGTAAAATTATATAATATACACCTTTTTAATGCTACCTTTTCGTTGTACTTATAATCTAAACTTTTTACTTTTAGGTTTGATTTCTCTGGAAAGTGCAGCAATGAAGAAGCAGAAGAGAGGAGAAAGTCAAAAGTATGTTATATTTAGACCCTTAATCCATCCATTTTTGGTGTTATTTCTATTCAAATTTATATCTAAATTCTAAAGATATAATTACAGGTAGTGGCAAAATTGCATGCTATTCTTCGTCCTTTTCTTCTTAGAAGAATGAAAGAAGATGTTGAACATACACTTCCTCGCAAAAAAGAGATTATTTTATATGCTACACTTACTGAACATCAAAAGAATTTCCAAGATCATCTTGTCAATAGGACTCTTGAAGAGTATCTACAGGAGAAAGTGGACACTGGTAATGTACATCTTGCTTTCTATATAGGCAATGTACTTTTAACTTTTACATATAGTAGCAACATACTTTAATTTTGAATAGTCCCCATCTAAAAAAAATGTAAGTATGCTGTTATAATGAATTGCATATTATATTACCATATGGATAAAATGTAAGTACGTTGGTATTAAGGGTGAAGAAATGTAAGTATGCTGTTATTATGAATTACATATTGCTAATATCGATTAAAAATGTAAGTATGTTGGTATAATACATCGTTACACAAATAAAGTACATTGTCTAGATTGTTTATATTCATTCTAGTGCTGAATAATTTTTAAAAAAATATACAGGTCGTGGTGTGAAAGCGAAACTTAATAATTTAATGGTCCAGCTTCGAAAAAATTGCAACCATCCTGACCTTTTAGAAGCAGCTTTCGAGGGTTCCTGTATGACTTCTTTTCACCATAATTTCTAATTATTTATTCATGGGTATTTCAGTAATTTAAGCATTGGTTTTTGTTTTTTGCACAGGTTTTTATCCACCTGTAGAACAGATAGTTGGACAATGTGGAAAGTTTCAGTTACTTGAAAGATTGCTGCAAAAATTATTTGCTCGCAAGCACAAAGTAAGCCTTCTATAGTACTTTTCACATCTTATTACAAATTTACATTATTTTATTTTTAAATACAAAACAATTTCCACTGCTATAGTTGGATTGATTTTTCAAAGTACAATGCCTTAATAACAAAAAAACCAAAAGCAGGATGCTGCAATGTTTAAACAACTGAAAGTACATTGCTATTTCTTTCATTGAAAGGGAATTATTTTTATCTGTGTTTTCTGGCTGCTAATTGTACTTGTTTCTATATTTGGCAAACAGGTTCTGATTTTCTCTCAATGGACTAAGATCTTGGATATAATGCACTACTATTTTAGTGAGAAAGGCATGGAAGTTTGTAGAATTGATGGCAGTGTCAAACTGGAGGAAAGAAGAAAACAAGTAAGGCCCTGTTTCTTTTTATTTTTTTATTTTTTTCCCAATAAATAAAATTGTAAAAAGTTATGGTTTAATTTCCGTGTCTATATAAATCTAACATTTTTGGTATGATTTGGTTTAAATTATTAAATGTACAACAGATTCAGGAGTTCAATGATGTGAACAGTAATTACAGAGTTTTTCTTTTGAGTACAAGAGCTGGTGGTTTAGGGATTAATCTTACTTCAGCTGATACCTGCATTTTATACGATAGTGATTGGGTAAACCTTCTAAAATTTCTGTGTTTTTTTATTGCTTTTGTAGAAACTAATTATTAATTAATTTATTGTTTTTGCATTACAGAATCCTCAAATGGATTTACAGGCAATGGACAGATGCCATAGAATTGGTCAGACAAAACCTGTTCATGTCTACAGGCTAGCAACTGCCCAATCCGTTGAGGTATTTTGTCAATAATACCCTCCGTTTTCTACCCTCAAATGTAAATTTAACATGTAACTTTTACAGGGTCGAATTTTGAAAAGGGCTTTTAGTAAGTTGAAGCTTGAGCATGTGGTGATTGGTAAAGGTCAGTTTCAACAAGAACGAACAAAAGCCAACAATACAGAAGTTATGGAGGTTTGTATTTTATATAACATTTTGTAAAATAAAAAAATAAATGAAAGTAAATTGCTATAATTGAGTTTATAATAAAATTTCCAGGAAGAGGACATGTTAGCTTTGCTTAGAGATGAAGAAGATGAGGAAGACAAAAGGATACAAACAGACATTAGTGAGGAGGATCTTGAGAGAGTGTTGGACCGAAGTGACCTAATTGCCACCGGGCCCACAAAGGAAGCGGAGGGTAAACCTGTCTTTTTGGCGAGTAAACTTCCTCTTAAAGGGCCTGGGTGGGAGGTGGTGGTCCCCACCGCCACAGGAGGAATGCTTTCAACAGTTGTCAACTAATTAAATCTAAAATTGACTTTCGGAAATTCTTGTTTTTTTTTTTTTTGTTGCTTGTGAACTGTTTTGAAGAATTATCGAAGAGGTGTTATTGTTGTTTAAATCATTCTTTTTATTTATCTATAACTAGGGTGTTTGGATCACGGTTTAAACTAATGCACTGTAAGTAGTTAAATTAATTCAGAAAGGAAAAAGAAAAGAAAAAGAAAAACCCATTAATTACAAGAGATATCCTCCTAAAAGTCTAGTTTTTACAAGCAAGAGCTTGGAATTCATGTGAAAACTTGCCAATCTTATTGGGCACCTGGTGTATATGTTCTTACTTTTGAATCATGACAACTTTACATGTATCATACTTGTGGTATAACATACTTCCCGACTCTTGGTGAAAGAAGGCTTTGTGAATTCGTTGTAGTTAATATCTTCGGTATTGACATCCCTCCCGAGATCACAATCTCTGCAAAAACATCAACACAAAATCGGTATTTTTTTAGCAGTGTCCCACATCAGCTAAATACAGTCTTATTTGTATCTTTTGGAGAGATTATCAAGTATGTAACATACATGGTATATTGAGTTTAGAGTTTCTTACCTATACCTTCTCGAACTGAGATGTTGGGTCTAATAATGTCTTTTGAATTGACAAGGACTATATCTCCCATATAAAGGTGGTTGGTTGGAACGTACACACTACAAAGCTCCTCTGCACCTGTACTCTTACGAAGAATGAGAGTCGATGTTATGAATCCGATAGCGTATTCTCCAACATTTGGATGCCTTATGATGGCAACTTCCTTAAAGGCGTTTGAACTTTGACCTAGAGAAGTTGGAATTTTAAAGATGTTAATTATATCTTGAATTTGTTTATGAACCACCAAATAATTGGTTCGATTTAAGGCCATCCACAATCCGTTCAAATCTATAAAGTTTAATGGATTGTCATATCAACATTCTGTTTTTCATATGACTTTTCTATTTGATTCCTATAATCTATTGAACTCTACAAAGTTCATTCATTTGCCATTTATCTAAAAGAATGTGGGCCCTTTTTTTCCATTCACACTATTGTTGGGTTTAATTTAATGCATACCAACTTGGTATTCTATCTCATTTAAACATTTCATTGAACCATGCATTATGAATGCTTTAAGAATTATCCCAAATGGGGATAAAACTAATTTTTCAGAATATTTAGGGTGGATCGCATTTTTTATCACTATGATTAGTTGATTTTTTCGGTCTAGTTTTCTTTAAACCTTTTTTGTCCCTAAAAAGTGCTTTTATTGCGCTTTTAGTCCTTCAATTGGATGCCATTTATTTTACGCCCTTAAATCTATGTACAATAACCATCTTACCCTCCATTTCATATTTTCTATTTTTGTATAAGGGCAAAATAGTCCTTTACATGAATATCTCTGTTGATGGGGATCGGAAGCATGACAAAAATACTTTTCACAGACGAAAAAGTATAAGGACAAAATAGTCATTATATGCATTTAGGTGCAGGGATTGAAAAAATAACAAAAGTACTTTTCATTGACAAATAAAGGCTAAATATGAATAAAACTTGACCATATTGTGAATGTAAACACATAGTGTAAACACAAACTTGCAGCCACCACCAACCACACCTACACCACCAACCACACCTAACTTTGTTGAATTTCTCATATGAACTTATTTTTAGGTTGCAGCTATTGTAGAAATTAGGGACACTACCATCACTATAAATAGATGTTCTAACATCCATTGTAATGTACCACAAAAACATAGAAGAGAGTGTTTAGATAGTTAGCGTGAGTTGTTCTTTTCTTGTATTTCAGTTTGAGTATTGAATAAAAGAACATTTGAGTTCCAACAAGTGGTATCAGAGCTTGGTTAAGCTCCCCGGGCAACTTTCTAAACACCCTCGGGTTTTTTGGTCAAAAATTTTCTGTCTCAAAATCGATTTTCGAGAGCACCATTGGAAAGGTCTCGTTCTCAGGATTCCGAATATATATTTTTCGTAATTTTTCGACACCCGGATCATCCTCAAACGGCCGGTCAAAGTTCGCCGGAATCTTGCCGGAAAAACCAGTTCGCCGGAGATCTCGCCGGAGAAGACGACCGGAGAAGACGACACTGTAGCAGTTCACTGTAGCGCCACTGTAGCAGCACTGTAGCAGGTTTCAGAAAATTGCAATTTGGTCCTGAAGTTTCGAAAAGTTACGTTTTCGTCCCTGTATTTCCGAAAAATTTCAGATTGGTCCCAATTTTTTAAAAAAACTTCAAACCAGCCCCTATACTTCTAAAAGTTTCGAACCAGCCCCTAAAATTCTGAAAATTACATTTTAGCCCTTGTAATTTTTATAAAATACTCGTAGCTCCCCATTATTTTTGAAAAATCTCAAGATAATATATGTCAATAATGACTACACCAAGCTCGTCGTTTTCTCAACCCGAAATTGAAAGTGTTCAAAGGACCGGGAGGGATAGTAGTGTTACGTTACACTATCCGTTGCTTACGAAAACGAACTACGCGGTGTGGGCTATAAAGATGCGAGTGAATTTGCAAGCACAAGGAGTGTGGGATGCAATTCAAAATGCAAGAGTAGATGAACGAACAGATAGGATGGCGCTTGCGGCCATTTACCAAGCGATTCCAGAGGACGTACTTCTTATGTTGGCCGAGAAGGACACGGCTAAAGAAGCATGGGAAACGCTTAAGATGATGCATATGGGAGCTGATCGGTTAAAGGAGGCAAAGGTACAAACGTTGAGAAGTGAATTCGAGGTGATCCAAATGAACAATGGTGAGTCGATAGATGATTTTTCCATGAGATTGAATACTATTGTGACCGGTATTCGATCTCTCGGTGAAAAGATCGAGGAGAATACGGTTGTGAAGAAGTTTCTTCGAGCCGTCCCAATGCGATTTATACAAATCGTAACATCTATCGAGCAATTTGGAGACATGAAAAACATGACGGTTGAAGAAGTTGTAGGCCGTCTCAAGACCCACGAAGAGCGACTTCGAGGGTATGAAGAACGGGAAGAAGGACCTTCTCTATTGCTTACACATGCCAAGTGGGCATCTCAGTCTAAGCAAACCGACGAGGGAGACTCGTCAAACACTTCAAGGGAAAGTGGAAGCCAAGGCCAAGGACGCGGTCGAGGTCGTGGGCATGGCCGAGGAGATGGTCATGAGTATGATGCAAACCGGAATTACTACAATCATCCTCCAAAGGACAAAAGTAAAATAAAATGTTTTACTTGCGAGGAATATGGTCATTATGCATCAGAGTGTCCAAACAAGAAACGAGGTGAGGAGGTGAACCTCACCCAAACCAATGAAGATGAACATCCCATTTTAATGATGGCGATCTCGCAAGAAGATACACCAGGTATGGTGCCGCTAAAAGAGAAGAACGGCGTTGATATCCCTGCATCCGAAGAAAGTCAAGTTGATTCCAAGGAATGGTACCTTGACAACGGTGCTAGCAATCATATGATCGGAGATCGTTCAAAGTTCCATGAGTTAGACGAGAACGTGACGGGTTTTACGCAGTTTGGAGACGGGTCAAAGATCGACATCAAAGTAAAAGGTACGATCTTGTTTGATTACGGAAACGGAGATCAAAGACTACTTAACGAGGTATATTACATTCCTAGACTTAAAAAGAATATTATAAGTCTTGGACAACTAACCGAAGACGGGAATCGAGTCGACATGGATGGTGATATTTTACGGGTATTTGACAATAGTAATACTTTACTTTTTAAAGTAAAAAGAACCCGTAACCGACTCTATAAGACACTTTTAAAGACGAGACAAAAAATGTGTCTTTTATCATCCCAAGATGATCCAGGTTGGTTGTGGCATCAACGACGTCCGTATGCCAATTTTTATACCATGAAAATTAATGGTTGTTTGAAGCATAATAAAATTCTAGGTTCACATCTAAAGAAATTAGATGATCCGAGTGAGGAAGAATTTTATGCTGAAGTTGAAAAAGGTGAAAAAGGACACCAGTTTTTCGACGCATAGAAAAGGAAGCCACAGATAAGACAAGAAGGGTTATTTGGTAAACGGAAAAGATGGATTTGGACTAAAAAAGCAGCTGTCAGTTTTCTCCAACGTAGTCCTAAAAATCGAGCTATCGACTTTCGTAAAGTGATGCAAAAGAAGGAAGATGTGTCACTAAAGAAAACGGCTTATGCTAAAAGGATTTCGGGGGAGTTCAGTGTGAGAGATTGCATTCCAACAACTTGTTCCAAGGATGCAAAATTAAAACTCGAGAAAGATAAAGACAAAGCACTTGCCGATTATTCTGTAGTCGGGGATGACATGAAATGCTCAACATGATCGGCGTAACGAGTCTCAAGCCAAGTTTGGTTTAAGGGGGAGAATGTGAATGTAAACACATAGTGTAAACACAAACTTGCAGCCACCACCAACCACACCTACACCACCAACCACACCTAACTTTGTTGAATTTCTCATATGAACTCATTTTTAGGTTGCAGCTATTGTAGAAATTAGGGACACTACCATCACTATAAATAGATGTTCTAACATCCATTGTAATGTACCACAAAAACATAGAAGAGAGTGTTTAGATAGTTAGCGTGAGTTGTTCTTTTCTTGTATTTCAGTTTGAGTATTGAATAAAAGAACATTTGAGTTCCAACACATATCCATAAACGTCAACAAATTACAGGGACACAGAAATGTACTTCATGCGAATATTTATATATCTTGTTATTCATAGATAACTGAAAAGACTTGCAACATTTATCCAAGTTTTTATTGATCATTAAATTACCACTTTACCCACAGATGAAAATTTTCTCGTCAACAAAAAAAAAAAAAAAAAAAAACAACCAGAAGATATTTAGAATAAACTTTGCTCAAGTGATTACCTGGCGATATAGCAACACTGATTTGTTTAGAGGCAGTGTAAATATAACTCATGAAAGGCATCTTCTTTATTATAAACTCTCCCAAACTCAGAAGATTGGTTCCCAACCATGATGACATGAACACACCAACCAAAAAGATGAAAGTAATGGAGGTCACAAATCCAAGACCTGTGAATACAAAATATTTGCATACTTGTTCAATGAAGAATATACAAAAATCGAATCATTAAATTATGATGTTATAACCATCAAATCCATGAAATGATAAATTTAAGTAATGTACCAACCGAAAATATTAATCCCCAGAAGAGTTAACACTGGGGAGAAGAATCCATCCACAAAATGAATGAACCACCAAGTTACGTAAAATGTGATGGCTATAGGAAACAAAATCACACTGCAAAACAATTTTTTATTAGCAACAAAAGATGTTTTTATTTCTTTGAATGTAATATAAGACAAGATTTTTATGTTTTACATTTGGTATGATAATCTTCAAGTTTCTATTGAACTGAAATATAAGACAAGATTTGATAAAATGTAGTTGGTGAGACGAGAGAGAACAAACCATCCACTCATGAACTTTTTTGAAGCCCAGCTGTGAATAACTTTGACTAATGCCTGCAAATGTAATAAGGAGAAATTAAACATTTATGGAACATGGAGAGAGAGAGAGAGAATCGAAGTTCAACACAATTACAATTACAACTTCAAATTTAGGATCTATCATTGGTGTCATACGAATGAAGAACAATGTAATTAATTCAGATTGTAACAGAACAAATTGGAAGAATCATTGAATCGATAACAGTTGTGGTAATATAAGTTATATAAACCACATTTGAAAACGCAAACTTAATCAGATCATGCGTATGAACAACAAATGTTTAGCGTATATAGATTTACTGTTTCGAATGATATTTAAATAAATATGTAACAATCACGTAATGCATTGAGAAAATAGAACATAAACGGGTACGCATACAAAGAATTGATTAAAAGCCGGAGACCTCTTTGCCGGAACGACGTGCAGAGGAGGGAATTCCCGGAGAGGTGTCCGCCGGCGATGAAGATCTCGACCCGCCATTAGTTTCCGGCAACCCTAATTTTAAAGGAATCAAACGTTGTAGATCGAGGTCCTTTTCTCTCGATCCCATTTCTCTGTCCATTTCTTCCCGCGAAGCTATGGCGGACTGCAAGTAAATAGGAACTCTAAATGCATTGTTTTTGCACGCATGAGAGTAAATTACACAAGCGGACCCTCAAGTATTGATCAAGTGTGATAATGATCCTAAAGGTCTAACTTTTCACACTCACGTCCTTTTATACTAGCTAAATTGCACTTCCACTCCATTATTACCACAACCTATATGTAGGGTTTTGATGGGATTATAGCCCATGAGGGAAAAGTCCCTATCTTTGGCCCATGTATATCTTAGTTTTATTTAACCTATCTTTCTATGCATCAACTTGTGACAAACCACCAAAGAGGATACAAACAAATTAAATGAGTGGACAAAGGAAATCTAGTTTTTGAAGACTTGTCCATCGAAATTGATCATTTAGAAATTCAAGGGTCGAATAACTTTGATTTTTCAGAGCAGCTTCATAACATCTATACTAAAGTTCTTAACAGTTAGATTGGGTTGATCAGTTCCAGAGGTCCAGATTTCATTGTCGTTGGATAGTAGCAGTTTTTGGTGAAATTCCTCCTATGATTTGTTTATTTTGATTTCATATATCTGAGGTGATTTGTTCCAAGTATATGAAGGTTATTGTATACGTATAGTATATCTAGATAATACTCTGTATTGCTTTATTATTGGCGTCGGTGATGGATTTTAAGCGGCCCAGGTTATCTTGTGGTTTTAACTCTCATTTTGAGAGGTTTTTGTTGGTTATATGCTCATGATCAGAGGAGTTCTACTTTGGGCTCTAAACATCCTAACAAGATAAGATCTGAATCTAAAATGTATATTTTGATCCCACTTTAGTTTAAAGTTACAAAAATGTGCATGATTTTGTGATCCTTGGTGGAATACGATTTTTGTTTCTGTTTTCGCTGCGTTGTTATTTTGTTATCGTATTCCAACAGTGACATCAGAGCCACTTAATGGAGGGGCCATTGCATGGAAGAGTTCAAAGCAAGAAGTGGCCGCACTATCTACAACAAAATCTGAGGAGTTCTACTTTGGGTTCTAAACATCCTAACAAGATAAGATCTGAATCTAAAATGTATATTTTGATCCCACTTTAGTTTAAAGTTACAAAAATGTGCATGATTTTGTGATCCTTGGTGGAATACGATTTTTGTTTCTGTTTTCGCTGCGTTGTTATTTTGTTATCGTATTCCAACAGTGACATCAGAGCCACTTAATGGAGGGGCCATTGCATGGAAGAGTTCAAAGCAAGAAGTGGCCGCACTATCTACAACAAAATCTGAGGAGTTCTACTTTGGGTTCTAAACATCCTAACAAGATAAGATCTGAATCTAAAATGTATATTTTGATCCCACTTTAGTTTAAAGTTACAAAAATGTGCATGATTTTGTGATCCTTGGTGGAATACGATTTTTGTTTCTGTTTCCGCTGCGTTGTTATTTTGTTATCGTATTCCTACAGTGACATCAGAGCCACTTAATGGAGGGGCCATTGCATGGAAGAGTTCAAAGCAAGAAGTGGCCGCACTATCTACAACAAAATCTGAGTATATTGCTGCTTTAGAAGCAACTCAAGAAGTTGATTGGATGAAAAGCGCATCGGTGATCTAGAGGTTGTCCCAAACATTGAAAATGCCATTGAGATGTTTTGTGACAACACCGGTGCCATTGAGGTTATCCATATACCAATTGTTTTTGGGAGGATAGAAGGACATAACTTTCATATCTTGAATGAGATTCGTAGGAGGATAAGCATATTGTGAATTGGTGTTGTTGTGTTAGCACTTTGAAGCCGTGGGCCAAGTACACCCGTGTTGTTAGTTGGAGTAGTGGGTCGGGGTCATTGGGTCGTAGGATAGGGACAAAGAGGCATATAACATTAGGGCTATTATGTCCAGGCCCAAGGTGTATATGGGTTCTAAAAAGGTGGTCAGAAGCTGTTATTGGGCTGGGCTGGTAGGACTAGTTGCTTTTACGTCCCTTACCACGACCACGTCCCCGGCTAGAACGTCTACCACGACCCCTGTGTGGTAAAGGAAATGCTATGGTTCCGTGACACGCGATGTAGTTTTCAGGTGTTGGTTACATTGTTGAGGTGGCGTCACCAATGAATAAGGGCGTGGCGGATCTATGAGTGGATTGCTCAACCTTCCATGTTTCTTCCAACACGAATATGGGTGTTTTTTTTTTTTGTACTTGTATCAATGATGTGACACTGCCTAAGGCTTAGTAAGACCGGTTACAAGTTGTAGGATGAGTATGATATCGGATATTAGAGCGTCTACATTAGAAATTGGGTTGACAAGTGTTTTAAGCCCTTGGAAATAAGATTAGATATTTGAAAATTTTTTACTCATGTGTTTGAGAGTTGTTGCTCAAGGTACACAACATGGGAATTTTTATTATCTTGAAGATGTTGCATAGGCAATCCTATGCTTGCAAGCGGTGGCGCCGACTTCGATAAGTGTGTGGAGAATGTTGATGGAAATTATTGCATAAATCTATTAGAGTACAATGGCCTCATTACAAGACCATGCATCATTGACTTCTTTGGTGAGTACAGTGGTAGGGGTAGATGGAACTATGTGATCAGGATTTGGTAGGTTGTACAATGTATCTTAAAGAATGCGGTCACAAGCTATTTATTGGTTTATGTCCATCTCAAGGATGATCGGTATGATAGTTTTGATGTTGGAGACTATAACGGCCGAGTGAATTTTGTCTTCGTTAGCCATGAGAGACGGGTACAAAAATGTTTTTGATGGTAAGGTGATTATTGTATGGAAAGAAAATGAGATGTTTAACATAGAAATGAGGTCGAAGGGGCTAGAGAGGGAAGTGATTCGTGAGGGTTTTTGTAGCGCCTTAGTCGACAAGCAATAAAGTAGTCTACGAGATAGAGAGAAGAGGAGGGGAAGGGAGCCGATGGATAGGTCTAGGATGTAACAAAAAGCTAATATCATGTAAGATTTATCACTTTACATGCTTTGTTCCATTCTCAATTCGTCTATATATACACAAAACAAATCGTAATTATGCAAAGTATTAATCGTAATCTAAATGCAATTTTTATGACCAGATAGTCATAAAAGGAAATACTAAAGAGATATCCGTTTAACAAATATTTTACCTCCTATAGATATCATTTTAACCTTCAATATTTTATGCATTTATTCTACAATTCTTTCTTATTTTCTTTTTCAACTACAATGGATTGAAAAAATCCCTTAAATTACACTACCCCAACATCCATTTGTAACAAAAATCTCCTTACTAGTTCGACCGCATCAATGCCCAACAATCCTTTCAGTCTAGACACGTCACCGCCACCATATTACCCAAAAAAATTTCATTTATTATAATTATGTAATTTTTTTTTATTTTTCTTAGTTATCCTTTATTTTATTTCAATATTTTTTATATAATAAGTTAAATGTTTTAAATTTTGTAGTAAAAATAAATAAAGTACGTGAAAGATGAGTATAATATGATTTGATCAATAATGAAGAAATGGAATGATTTAACACTAACATGAGACAAAATAATAAAATGGAAATGAAAAAATAGCATGGTTTTATGTTTGTCTAAACAGAACCACCAATACACCATCATCCCTGTTTTGAGGTAGGTCCGAATAAAATAAATATAGACATAAAATAAAGATAGACCGAACAATATTGAATAAAGTGGAAGTTATGTTACTCGTTTATTTTATCAGCTTAAGATATGGTTTCTTCGTTATTACATGGTTTATCTATGATAAGACAATAATGTATATTACTTTTTTGTGGTTTTGTGTAGCCTTTTAAATCGAAAGTAACCATAACATCAATATATAAGGATTTAAATTTTGTTCTCTTCAGAAACAAAATAAATAAACTATATGTTCGGCATAATATCATTTCTCGATAACTTATTTCTCCATATTAATAATTAATAAGCTAAAACAATAATGGTATTTATCAAAGATAATTTTAAATATATATTACAGAAGAATAAATTATTTTCCGGTTAAAGGTTATACAATCAACACACATGAGATTATTCTTAGCTTAATCAATAAGTCAACACAGGGCTCAGCTTAATCAATAAAGAACCTGTGAGGCATTGTCGACTTGTACTCTGTTCTCTCTAAGAGAATTCAACCCCATATGGGAACTATGAATAAACTCTTGATTTCTTCTGCCTAATTCTGCTTTGATTTTTTGGCTGAAATAAAAAATTATTACATCAAGAACAACAAAAAGACCACCTTATCAAATCAGAGTACAATGATCTATAAAAAACAGAGAAAGTACCTGTTACAATAGTTGTCCTCTCGACCCCAAAATGCGCAGACCTTTCAACAAACTAATGCTGTGTGGAAGATGACTTATGCTTGTACCTCGTGTATCTAACAATTGTAAACGTTCTAATTGGCCAAGATCCTCAGGTAACTTCTTTTAATTATAATTGATTTTGGCTGAAAAATTAATTATCATCATATCAATTTCAAAACTGAAACCGGTGTAACATGATCAATAAAAATACACAGAAAGTACCTTTTACAAAAGCTCTTTTTGAGTTGTCTTTTCCTGGCTACCAGGGCTTTTCAAAAATCATCCCTGGGGCACGGTAGAGGAGTTTCCTGTTGTGGGTAAGGTTTGTATCCCACACGACTCAAGAAGCTGTCTTGACCCAAGAATACGCAGACCTTTCAACAAATGAATGCTCTCTGGAAGATCACTTATGCTTGTACCCCGTACATGTAACTCTTGTAAATGTTCTAAACTTCCAAGTTCATCAGGTAACTTTTCAAGCAACAAACAATGATCAAGTTTGAGAGAAATTAAACGTTTCAACATACAAATGCTAGCCGGTAGATGCTTAATCTTCGCAGATGATAAAGTTAGCTTCCTTAAACATTCTAATTCGCCAAGTCCCTCGGGTAACTTGTCAAGAAGCCAACAGAATATAAGTTTGAGAGATTTTAGATGTTTGAGCATACAAATGCTATCTGGAAGATGTTTAATCGTTGTAGATGACAAAGTTAGCTTCTCTAAACATTCTAACTGGCCAAGATCCTCAGGTAAGCTCTCAAGAAGCTGACAATCTATAAGTTTAAGGGATTTCAGATGTTTCAACAAACAAATGCTATGTGGAAGATGGTTTATCTTTGTAGATGACAAAACTAGCTCCTGGGGACATTCTATCTGGTCAAGGTCCTTGATCACCTCTAGAAAACTGCCACAGAGTTCAAGCTTTCTTAAATGACGTAAAGCACAAATGCTTCGTGAAAAAGTTTCAAGGTTTGTGCAAGCGCACATACCTACAGAAATAAGCATCTCAAGATTTCTTGTCAATAAGGGTCGATCTTCTTTATAAACACAATCAAACCGAAACTTTGGCAAGTTATTGTCGGGGTGAAGTCGGCATCTTTCTAGGGACTCTACACACAGATGTAACTCAGCTAAAGGAAAAACCTCAAGTGATTCATCCACACCACAAGAAGTATAATAATCTATGCTAAACGAAAAAGATCTGAACCTCAAACAACCACTTAAGTCTATATGGACAAGCTTTTCTAGACATCCAATGGGAGTGCGAAGTTCTACCAATTTGTCACTCTCTTTGAGATTTAACCTCCTGAGATTTGGAGTCATCCCAAGGTCAAGGGTCCTCAACTTTGAATAACTAATGTCAAGGTTGGCGAGCTTCGGACATTCATCAGCCATGTGAAGTTCTTCCAGACAATAACAATCTTCAAGATCCAATTTCTTGAGATTCGGAGTCAGCCCAATGTCAAGGGTCCTCAACTTTGAATGGGTGAGTCGTAGGGATATGAGATTTACACATTTACTTGGCATGTGAAGTTCTATCAAATCACAACACTCAACAAGATTCAACGTCTCAAGATTCGGAGCCAACCGAAGGTCAAGGATCCTCAACCTTGACCGTCTGAGGTTGATGGATATAAGCTTTAAACAACTAATGGGCATGTGAAATTCTACCAAATAATAACATTCTACAAGATTCAACGTCTCGAGATTTGGAGTATGTTGAAGGTCAATAGTACTCAACCTTGAACGACTGAGGTCTAGGTATCTGAGCTTGTTAAGAACCTAACATAATAGAAAGAGTAAGATGAATATTGGTGTAATAACAGAGCAATATGTGTACATCATTATGATAAATTATGCAAAAGATCAATCGACCATAATTGTACCTTTCTTTCTCCCCCTTCCCAAAGTTGTACGATTCTGCTGCCAACCATCTCAAGTGCAACAAGATTATTTGCTTGAAATGTTATAGGTAAATGCTTCAAAGGGTAATGGGTGAACTGCAGATACCGTAAAGTATTTGGAAATTCTGGGCTGAGTATATTTAATTCCAAATTATTGAAACAATCTCCAAGAACCACGGAAAGAAATCTAAGTTCCTTCATCTTTCTTAAACCTTTCATAAGAATATGTTCATTGAATTTTTGAGTATGGAACCGTATACATCTTGTCGCTTTAGTACCCTGACATCCAAAAGAAGTCACCATGAAACTTTTGTCATAAGAAATTCAAATAATTGATTTTTAACAGCTCACAAATAGAGTTGATCCTTACCAAATCATTAGCTAACATCTCTTCGATTTCGGCGTTAATCCACAATCGGCTATGTTTGTGAGGCTTATCTAGGTGCAAGCGACGAACAATATTCCTTCCCATTTCTTCAATATGGTCATGCATTCCCACAAGATTATAATAAGAATTGGAAATAGTTATGAGAGATTTTTGCTCAAGAACTCTTAAACCATTTCTAGCATGAAATCCACAACTTTCAAGCGCTTTGATTACCACGTCTTTTGGCCAACCTTTTAGTATGCATGCAATATCTAGGAACATTTCCTTGTAATCCTCCTCTAGACCGATATAGCTTAATTCCAACTTTTTCAAGGTTTCCATTAACGGAATCGTCTTTAATCTTTCTAGAGCATCAATCCATTCAAGCTCATCTTTACCACAAAGAAACGAACCCAAAACTCTGATCGTTAAGGGAAGACCAGCAGCATAACGTACAACTTGCTTGGATAGGTCTTTGTACCCTTGAATTGGAATATCTCTCCCAAATGCATACCTATGGAAGAGGAAAATTGCTTCCTTATCAGATAACAGACTGACGTCATGAATCAACTTCACTCGGTGTGCCACCAGCACTTGCTCATCTCTTGTTGTGATGATAATTCTACTTCCAGGCTTAAACCAATTAGGCTCACCGGCTAGCGCCTCAAGCTGGTCTATATGATCCACATCATCTAAAACAACAAGAACCTTCCTGTCAGGCATCACCCTCTTTAGCATTTGTTTCCCATCATGAACACTACTTACCATGATGCCTTTATCATTCATGACGTCTGAAAGGACTTGATTTTGCAATGACTTTAAACCAGATAAAGAAGCATTTGAAACTTCCCTAACATTCTCGACAAAGCTTTTACCATCAAATTGGAAAGATATTTGATCAAAAAGAGCTCTTGCCAAAGTTGTCTTCCCACTGCCTCCCATCCCCTTGATCCCGATCATGCTGACATCATCAAAACCAGATCCTAAAGATGATATGATGTCATTGATGCGGGACTCCATTCCAACTAATTTTTCATCAATGTTGAAAGTTATGGAACGTAGCTCTAGTGAAAGCTCTTCAACAACTTTTCGGATGAATTTAGCTTCATGCCTGTAATTTAAAGAAGATTCCATTAGCTTACTCAAAATCCCACATGACCAATTACTTCCAGATTCTATAACATACAACCCTATATGAAAAATGGATAATGTCATTACATAGTAGTAACCAAGTTTTAGTTTTGTACCTCAAATTTTTTTTAAAATAGGTTTTAACACTCGAGTTACATTTTTGTTCCATTTATGTGAGAAAAGTAAAATGTAACATGTTTACTTGTTTGACTTATATGACTATTGATTTAAAAATGACGTGGCAATGGCACGGAAGCTTGTTTAACATAGTTTCATTAATTAATAGGGAGATTTATTTTCTACATGCATATCTGTGTAGAAATACAATTAGTACATTCACTCGAGATTATACAGTAAGAAACATAAAGCATATAACATTTAACAAATATTCGATTCCGGAAATGCAGTCTAGTCCATGTTAACAAGCACTAAAAACTAACCTATAGTATATCAGGATATAGTAACAGCACACTTTTTGAGGTATTATAGCAACTGACGGCATTTGACAATAATTTGACTAGCAGTCCATCTAAAGGCTTTGATGCACAAAACATATCATATTAGGAAGCAGAGGATTATATAAAATTGACATAAGTACTTTAGAAAAGGGTTTGATCCAATATTAAGGTCCTAAAGTGTTGGGCTACAATAGAAGAAAACAATATATTAGTTTGTCTAGCTAAAGAACTCGTTCTTGATGGGAAAGTAAAAAGACGTCATAAAGCCCATCCTTTGGCTCCCCTGGTTCAGGTGATTTATATGTAAATAAATGATGGAAGTATAATCATACAAAGATGCATAAACATGTTATTCACTTTGCCATCTTGAAAGTGAGAAGGACTAAGAACAGTTTAAAATGAAAATGAGCACGAAATTAGTATTTAAACCACGACGAGAAAGCCAGATAAAAATCGGGTCGTATCTCTATTTTTTATACATCATGGGATTTTGGTAGGTATCTTGACCATGATACAGTGGTGGGGCAGAAGGCACTTTATACATGATTTCAATCAGCCACATGCCTTTTTGACGTCAATAAGTGTGATCAAGGAAGCCCAGTGGCTTCCACATTATAAGCATAAATGTGCAGGGGTTAAAAGTTGAGTTACTTCGAATGAGGACACGAACACAAAAACACTGACACAAAGACAAACCAAGACAACAGGATTCGGTGTTGGGGATAACAAGTTTCTGATGAGTTGCATATACTAACTCATTCTAAAAGAAAAGGAGAAATATTTCTTACCTTTTTACTTCAAATAAGTAACCAGTCAGAAACAATGTAACTTTTCATGAGAATGAAACGATATTTATGTTTTAGGTATTTAAGTGGAAGTATAATGAAACTTCCTCTTTTAAAAAGTTTGAGGCATCTATAGGTGGAACAAAACTGAAACTTGGTTACTATTTAATGACATTAACCCTATGAAAAATCATATTTCATGGTTATTCTTTTGGACAAGACTAAAAACTTAGTTAAAATTTGATAATCTAAGAAACAAAATACAAGAATATTGCAGATAGATGATGAAAAAATTACCCATCAGCTGTCTTCTTCAACTCCCACCCAGCCATATCCGCTGCTTCTTTCAAAGCCTCTTTCCATTTCCCAGCAGACTCATCATTTTCATGTTTTGCAAAGGCTGCTGCCACTGGCCCGCTTAGTTTGCGGACTTCCGAAGGTTCCACGTCATAGAAGATGGGGTAAGCTGTATGCCCAATAGTCTTCTGACACTCCATTATCTTAACAAGTTCATCCAAGCACCAAGACGAAGAGGCATAGTTCTTGGAGAAAACAATGATGTAGAATTTTGAGTCTTCAATGGATCCGATGAGCTCATCACTGATCTTTTTCCCTTTTCTGATTTTCTCATCGTCCTTGTAAGTACGAATGCTTTTGTTCTCAAGAGCATAATAAAGATGATCAACGAAGTTCGTACGAGTGTCTTCACCCCTGAAACTCAAAAACACGTCATATTTAAAGCTCTTGTAAACGGATGAAGTTGATGAAGATGCCATTGAAGGTATGATCGAAGGATCTAAAAGATCAGATATTAATTTGTTGGGGAACTTTATGCGAATTGATTGCAAGGAAACTTGAATAAGATGAATCGAGTAACCCTCTGTGTACATGTATATTGCTGCTAAAGTCAACGTGATGGGTTTAATTATTTGGAAAACCTTTGAATGGATGGACAAGAATCGGCACTTGTTTGGTCAGAAAAGACTGTAGGTTTATTTGAACAGAGTCACATACAACAGATAAGAAAATTTTATCTTATGTATTTCCCTACTGAACAAATATTTCCCTGTATTACCGGAAAAAATAGCTGGTAATAATAGCCTATTTTCTACACTTGTTTTTTTTATCGAATTTAATTTATATGTAATATATAATAATAATTCTATATAATGGAGATATTGTTTTCTTCTTATTTTTGTTTACCTCAAAATTGTTAAAAATTATCATTTAATTATCCTAGAAAACGTTTTAAGCATTGCATCATACCTTTTTTTAAACAAAAGTTTGGCCAATATCCATCACATTATAAGCAAACCCTTGTTATATCTCTCAAATGCAACGCTTTTGGTCATATAATACAACTCTATAAATTTGTAATAATAAATCACCAATCATATTGTGTCAAAAGTTTTGCCAATATCCATCACATTACACTTGTTTTATGGGAGTCCCATAAAACAAGTAATAAATTTTTGAATGATATGCCCCACACGCTTAAGAAGCAACTTCTGTAGCTAGTAGCTACATATTATAGCTACAGAAGTTGCTTCTTAAGCGTGTGGGGTATATCATTCAAAATTGTATTACTATATAGTTGTTCACATTGGTTGTCAATTCTTAGGTAAATATGAGAGAACATCTATAGATGTATAAGGTCACCTATAACAGATTCAGAAGAAAAAAAATGGTATGCAGTGTTTAGTTTAACCAAGAAATAGCTAGTACATGTCACGAGACTTTTAGTTTAATGCAACACATACAACCCATCGGTGGGCGATGGCAATGGTGGTGGGTGGTGGCGATGGTGGTGGGTGGTGCTGGTGGTAGCGGGTGGTGACGGTGGTGGTGGATAATGAGTAGCAATGGTGGTGGGTAATGGTGTAGGTAGCGGTAGTAGGTGATGGTGGTGATGGTAGCGGTAGATTATGGTGGCAGTAGTGGTGGTGGGGGTAGGTGGTGGTGGTGGTAGCGGTGGGTGGTGGTGGCAGTGGAGGGTGGGCCTCGGTGGTGAGCGGTAGGTGGTGGCGGTAACGATGGTGGTGACGGTGGTAACGGGTAGTGGTGGATAGTGAGTAGCGATGATAGTAGGTGGTGGCAGCAATAGTGGTGGTGGGTGACTGTGGTGGTGGCGGTGGGTGGTGGTGGTAGTGGTGGGTGGTAGTTGTAGTAGTAGGTGGTGGCAACAATGGTGGTGGGTGACAATGGTGAGTGGTAGTGGTGGGTAACAGTATAGGTGGTGGTGGTGATGGTGAGTGGTGGTGCGGTGGTGGTGGTAGTGGTAGTGGTGGCAATGGGTGGTGGTGGCGGTGTAGGTGGTAGCGGTAGGGGTGGCGGTGGTGGTGGTGGATGATGGTTGCAGTGGGGGTGGGTGGTGGCGGCGGCTATGGGTGACTATGGTAGAATCATTTTTTTCTATTAGAAATTCTCATAATTTCTCTAATAAAAACAGAGAATCAAATACAGAGAGAGGAATCATAATTTTTCTCCATTTCTTATTCTCAAAATTAAACAAACAGAAGAAACAAAATTCATTTCATTTATCTGTACCAAACATATCCTTAGGGTAGAAAATGCAACCTTCCAAACCAATAGAAGGGACACAACGCCTCTTTACAACTAAAGTAATTGAATATCTTATTAATGTATTATTATAATACATAATTATCATTAAAAATTTAACATTTTAGGGGGAAACATAGGTATGTAATTACAAAAGGTATTTTTAAAAGGTACATGTTACTCTAATTATAATGTATTTGAGATGTGCATAACACATGTGGTTTGACTATTCTAAATCCACTACAATGTCTTTTTTCTTATACTCTCTATTTTTTATGTTGTTATTTTGTTTCATATACTTTTACAAACGAAAAACCTGGCAACAATAAGAAAGGTATGAAAACCTATTCGGCGTCTCAAGAATTTCATCTACATGCAAATTAGGTAGATATCATAGAGAATAGCTTATCACATTTTTTTCTAGATGATTAGTAACTTAGAATATACATCTATGCAGTTATCGCGGTCAAAACTGTAATCGCCGTAACCGACCGCTATTTAATTTTGCGGTTCTCGTGGTGGTATAGCGGCTTTTAGTAATATGTAGAATTTGTTTAGAATTTATATATTAGACTATTACTAGTAGAATTAATATGTAATCGCGGTGGTATAGCAGTGATATAGCGGTGGTTTTGCGATTATAGCGGTGGTATAGCGGTTCTCGCAGTGGTATCGCGCTAAATAGCAGCGCATATAGCGGAACCGCGATAACTAACCGCTAAAATGAGCCGCTATTATTAAAAGCAGCGCGAACCGTGATATCGGCGTGATTAACTGTCCAGATATACATGATGAAAAGGATAAATGTCTTTTATGGGCATGCTCCTCACCAACATGCTCAAAGCTAATATGAGAGGATGTGTACAAAAATACTGGTCTATTGAACTTTATCAGACCGAACTTAGACAATTTTTTTACTTCAAAACGAATTCACATCTAGGTTTTTAATGATTCAAACATTCATTCTGTAACTTCCAAATTTAAGGCCAAATTTTTCATTTTAAAATCAAAGTATAAATGTAAAGCCACATTAATTTCCATAAAAATATTCGTTCATCATTAATAAAGCAACATCTCCAAAATATATAGTGTCACATCCGATACAAATCATAAAACAACGGAAGTCTCAAATAATAAATCGATGCGGTATAGTCAGATCGCTGATAGGATTTAGGCAGACAAACAAACTTAAAACTCTTAAGTTCACATGCAACCTAAGGATCTATGTTTTCTCTAATTGAATCTATAACTAAGAACACTAAAAGAATCCTAAAGGTATAAATCGAAAATCATAAAACAAGATTAGGGTTACATACATTTTAGTTGCTTTCTTTGGAAGCAAGCACCACAATCGTCGTGCCTCAAATGGTTCACACCCAAATACTAGCAACAAGAAAAACCAGAGAGAGAGAGAGGAAAGGGATCTTATATTTTTGCACAGACTTATGAGGGCCAAGGATGCATATTTATAGCCCCAAGAGTGATAAAAGATAAGCCTTATTTGAATTTAACAGATAAACCTTTTATCTTAAATTCAAAAACCCTTTTAGATGTCCGTATCGAACCGCGTCGCGTCGCTCCTTTCCATGCGGCGTGCGTGTTACTTCGACCAGAATCCCCATTTTGAACAATTACAATTCAGCCCCTGCACTTTTAAAATCCAATTAATCCCAAAATTAATTCTAATTAATTTCTTATTAATTCTTAATTAAATATTACTATTTCTAATTAATATATTATTCACATAATATATTAATAAACTATTTATCTTGATTTATTAATTATAGAATAAATCAGTCTCTCTCTCTCTCTAAAAGTCATCATGTCAAATTGCTAGGTTTGAGGGCAACCCAAAAGGACTGTGCTACTATCAATTTAAGTATATACCAATTTATAGTTATGGCTTAGACACCTAATCCAACAGTCTTCCAGTTGGATAAGTCTATAACTATTACTGCCAGTATAACTTTTGAATCGATCAGCAAATTGTAGCTTCCAAAAGCTGCTGCCGAACTCTGGCCCAGGCAGTTATGCGTCCTAAGATAAATGATCATATAATCCTCCGTTCTGCAAGATATCATTCGGACATGAGACATGGATTGGAATCAATCTCATTGTCCAAGAATTTGTTTCCTGATTCCTGATTTGTGATGATATAGGACTTCTAATCGAACACATAAATTTAGTCCTGGTTGGGCCCAGCACTATAAGTCAACACCAAATCACCGAAGGGCCAAAAGATATCGCTTTTCCTGTTAGGGAAAAAGGAACGAATAAACTTTGACTCATATGCTTGTATCCTTAACTCATCAAATCATGCATGACAATACGTTTTATAACATCAAGTTACTGATACGTTTACGCACTACCAATGTACAACCTACTTGTAAATTACAACTCATATATCTCCGTTTCAAGATCATAAGATATTATCGTCTCAGAATTACTCGTGATAGAATCCATGAAGTAATTCTCTGAGCGTGGGTTTATCCAATACTCAAATCAACATTTCTAAGTACTCATGAATATTGCAGCAATACTATTGCTATGTCTAACATCCTTAGACAATCTACAATTCAATTCATGACAGTCTTAATTCACTACTTACTTCCAAAAGTATGATCGACCTTGGGATTTTGAATAATCATATTATTCGGGAAGTAAAACATGCAAAATGAAACACAACAATAAACAATTGACAAAAGGCAGTAAACAATAATCATAAATAATTCTCTATTATTTAATCACTAAAAGTCAATTACATTTACTTTGTTACAAGTTTCAAACTAACTATCTAACTACTAAAACTAATATCATCTCTTAGACCAATGCTCCTAGCATGTTGACTGTGCTTGACCCTACTCAGAGCATTCGTCAAAGGATCAGCAGGGTCATCTTTAGACGATACCCTCTTCACGATGAGGTGACCTTCTTCTACTCTATGTTTGACGTAGTGGTACTTCCTGTCGATATGTCTGGACTTTCCATGATCTCTTGGTTCCTTAGTCAAGGCAACCGCTCCTTCATTATCGCAAAAAAAGTTTCGTTGGCTTCTGAATGGTCGGGACTACTCCGAGGTCACGGATGAAGTTCTTCAGCCAAGATGCTTCCTTTGATGCTTCACTTGCAGCTATGTACTCTGATTCACAAGTTGAATCAGCCATCGTTTCTTGTTCGGAACTCTTCTGAGTAAACGCTCCACCGTTTAGAAGAAACGTGACCGAAAGTTGTCTCTATCTGTCTGGAAGCTGGCGTCAATATACCCACTCACTCTTAACCTATCACTGCCACCAAGGACTAGAAGCATGTCCTTCATCCTCCACAAATACTTGAGAATGTTCTTAACTGCTGTCCAATGAGCTTTGCCCGGATTTTCCTGATAGAGACTGACCATGCTCAAAGCAAAGGACACATCAGGGCGAGTACATGTCATAGTGTACATGATCGACCCTACAGCCAAAGCGTAAGGTACCTTACTCATATCAGCTATCTCATCATCTATACTAGGACTTTGATTCTTACTCAACTTGGCATTGCTCTGGATATGTAGTTCTCATTTCTTGAAGATTTCCATACTAAACCTGTCACACCCTCAAACCGTATTGACGGAATAGTTCAAGGGTGGATGACTTCATGAACAATATCATAACAAAGTTGAATAATAGTGATTCCAAGCAATACAACCATCATTAAATAATTGCAAATGTTACATCGTTTAAAAGTTGCGTGTCTCAAATACAATTACAAATGATTCCAAAATAAACAAAAACGACGTCGTAACGTCTCTTAGAATCGTGCTGAGGTTTACCTTATCAATTTCCTGAGAATACAAGTAGTTGAAAAAGTGTCAACAATTAAGTTGGTGAGTTCATAAGATTTTTGCGTAAGAAATGTCTTTTGTTTGTAAGCGATAGTGTTGAAAGCCAAGAAAATCCAATATTTTCTCATAAAAATGTCCAAGTCTTTAAATCCCAAAGACTAAAATGTAATGTATAAACTGTAGTGTAACTTTATTTGAAATGTGTGTTTCCACGTAAACAATTTATAAAAATATTAAGTTGATTATTTTTCCCATGTGAGATACCCTATAACCATACTGTGACTAGTTGGCCTGCTGCGACGTTCTTCAGGCGTCAGAATGTTAGACATTTGGACACCTCAGACCTGCCGGTCAAGCTGTAGCTAGCAGCTCAGGTGCGGGGTTGTCAAGCCCCGTATAGATCTATACTCAAATATCGCGCTCTCTTACCGAGACTCTGGTTATAAAAATTCAGGACTTATAGTAGGTACTTATAAAAGTATTGTGAAGATTCATCTAACAAAAATGTATGTATTCCAATCAACTTGTTTACGTACGATTTGTATATAAAAACTCTTGTAATCATCCATTATCATTTTTCCCATGATAATATAGTAATGTTTAATAATTATATATTTTTATAAAATTATTTTTGTCATGTTCAAACGTCATAATAACCTTGTGTTCATAAACTATTACAATAATAGTCTATTTTTAGTATTGCGTCGTAATAATCATATTTTTGTGAATAATAACGAAGTAATTTATTCAAGTGATTATAAATATCATCTTTTGAGATATTTCTCACAAAAATGGTGTAATAACTTGATTTTAACCATTTTTGCTAGAAAATAGTGCTTTTATTTATAAAAACGTAGTTTTTACTAGTTTCCTTTTTTATCCAAAATCTAGTATTTTTGTACACTTTATTTGTTGATTTGAAACTTTTACACAACTTAATATGTCAAAGTGTTCATAATACATGGATCTATTCATATTTTATGCCAAGTTCATCTTTATAACATTTTTGTCCAAGATCTAACATTTTTACACACTTTATTTATAGTTTGGAAACTTTTACACTAACATTATATATTATTATGAATATCTTACACGGAGTTATCCATATTTCATGTCAAAAGCATTTTTACACAAATATTAACTTTATGAACTTGTGTAAATCAACATATATAACATTTAATCACAAGTAAATTTGAATAAAACAACATTTATAGTAAAATAACTTGTATTCTCCCCCAAAAAGGTTGGAAAAGATGAAAATGAGGGGTATGAACTCACCTTGAGTGGTTGATCTTAAGGTTTCTTGGTAGAAGATTGAAGAGTTTGGTTCTAGGACCTGGAGGACTCTTGGACAAAGCTATTATCCAATGGATTTTTGTGTGTAAAAGAGTAAATGAAGATATTTAGAACTTAAATCACTAGATGATCTTAACTTACCAAGAAGGCATTCAAGATCCTTGAAGATGATGAAGATTTAAGCTCAAAGACATTTGGACCAAGCTATTATCCAATGGATTTTTGATGGATGTTAGTGTGTGTAAATGGTGTAAAACTTGTGTTATGTTGTTTAGAATCAAAAGATGGATGAAGCTTACCACTTGGACTTGAGAAAAGAACTTTGAAATGAAGCTTGAAGATGATGATGGTGGTGGTGGTTTGAGCCGAGAGCAAGAGGAAGAAGAGAAGAGAGGATGAGTTGGTTTGGTGGTTTGGTTCAAATGAGATGGTGTAGTTCCCTTTTGCTAGATTTGATTGTGATTTTCTTATTATAAAATTATTAGCCTTTTTAGTATCCTAGATCTTGAATAGTAACCAGGGATTGAGACTTGATGGCTTGGGTGGCTTGTGGCTGTCGATGGGGTGGGGTGGGTTAGTTTTTATAAAAATGGCAATGTACTTATAAAATGTGTGATTTTTATAAAATCGTAAGCCGTTTTAGTGAAATTTTGTGAGTTTTTGACGAAACGAAGTTCTAAATAATTATTTTGTATAAAAACATTGTCAAACATTTATTTTGATTGAATTATAACTCGTTGGGTGTCGGAATACACGTTTAAGCGCAATATTCTTCCGATTTCTCGATTTTTGACGTTTTACCGGAAATTGCATTTAGCTTTGAAATTAAATACTAGATATTATTACGTTCCATATTATATGAATTGTTATTTCATATTTGATGTCTAAGGCACAACATTTTGTATTTTGAGTCCAAACCCTGTGTACATTTATCCGTTCACAGCGATTTAATCGTTATAACTTTCGCATACGAACTCTGTTTTCGACGTTCTATATATCCACAGGTTCGTATTTACGAGTAGATCGTTTTATGAATATTATTATTCTCAAAATAATAATTGTACGATTATTGAATTTTTACGCTACAGTAGTTTGCTGTCCGTATTTTCGACTTGTAATCGGTAATTACGTAATACTATAATATTAATGATTCATCGCAAAAGTTATGGAAAATAACTTTTCAACATATAGATTAACATACGCTTCGTTTGACTATAGTTGACTTTTGTTGACCCAAAATTTACAATTGTCACATCATCTACCCGTTAAAGAGAATTTCGTCCCGAAATTTAGCTCTTAAGTGGATCCTCAAGGGTTTGGGAAGAGATGTGGATACTTCTGCTTCATCTGGTCTTCACGCTCCCAAGTAAATTCTGGTCCACGTTTGGCATTCCAACGGACCTTAACTATCGGTATACGGCTCTGTTTCGTTCTCTTGATCTCTCTGTCCATGATCTCTACGGGTTCTTCCACGAAATGAAGGTTCTCGTTCACCTCGATCTCGTCGAGTGGAATGACAAGGGTTTCATCGGACTTTCTTTAAGTTGGATACTGACAACGCTATCGTCACACGCGTCAAAAACAATTTATAACCCACTTTTACTACGTAGATAGGGCAAGCGGGGTCGAGTCCAAGGATTTAGTGGTTAACTTTTAACGAGTTGTAAAGTAAAGATTGACGGTGATGGTAAAAATATTTAAATTGTAACTTGAGAATAGAGAAAGAATTACTTCCGGTTTAGTTATCAACAATTAGTTTCGCATGTTTTACTATAATGATTCCGATATAATTACTTTGACATAATTACAGTTTACTAATAATTACTATTACATGGGTAAATACATAATATGTTGAGTCAATTATTTGTCTTTGTCTAACAATTGAGTATATTAGGTACAAACAATGGGTTGGCAATATTATGTTTTATCTAGATGATAGTAACGTTACAACTTATTAACATATTACTTGAGCACAAAGTATATTAACCGATTATCCGTCTTAGTTCGTTATTTAGGTGAGATAGGCACGAATAATATGTTGGTAATACTATGTCTTGAGAATATGATAGCAAGTAGAAGTAGACACAAATGATTCACTAGTTGTATTCAAAGATATGAGAGTTTAATAATTACAATAGTAAAACATTTGTTCGGAATCAAAGTAAAAACATGTTACACTAAAGGTAGGATAACATTACCGGAAGTAATCTGAAGAGATTAGCCTTCCATTTGAGTGATGATCGTGCAGATGGTCTTGGTGTTCCTCGGCATGTAACTTGGAGCGTTTATCCTTCGAATTATCTTGAATTACTACTAGAATTACCACCGAAAGTGATAATCTATTGGTTCTAAACAACTAACTAAGAGATATTTCGACTATCACAACAGATAGAGAGTGAATTGGTAACTTGGTGTCTAAAGGATGTAAATTCGTATTTAAAACCGTGCATAGAGTGCCTCTATTTATACTTGCTGTGTTCAGTGCTCGCGTCGCGACCAAAGGGTCCGTCGCGTCGCGAGGATGCGGCCTGGTGCTGCTTTTGTCGGCCACTGGTCTGGCTAGTGCGTTTGTTGGTAGTCTCGCGACCAAGAAGTTGGTATTGTCGCGTCCAGGGTCTTCGCGTCGCGACCCAGGCATCCGTCGCGGCGCGAGTGCTGTAGATTTTTGGTCTTCTGTCTTGCTTCTCTTCACGTCGCGACATAGAGGCTGTCAAGTCGCGATTGCTGTATTTTTTATGCGTTTTTCGCCTTTTTACTCTTCGGTTTGGACCATCACTTCCTCGGGTTTGGTTTCTTATCAGAGTTTCTTGGGTCTTGTTCCTGAAAATAAGCCATAAAAGTTAGTACACAAATCCCTCGTGTTTTCCTCACACCAGCAGCTCCGGAGAACTCTGTTCAAGTTAAACATGAATCGTAATTCATGTTTAGCCACCTGTTAATATAAGCCTGTTTTGATGTTGAGCTTATCAGGATTTCCTACGGTAAATACCATAGTTCTGGCAGATTTGCATCTGCAACACAGCAGTGGGCCGTGATGTGCAGTGTAAGAAAAATGAGATATTCTCTCGTTAGCTTGCAATTTCTGTGAGGATGTTTGGGGACTAAAAACAAATTAATCATAATTCTATTGAGAGAATTAATGATATCTTAATAGGCTTTCCCCGTGATTTGTGAGATGTTTTCTATGCGAAAACAAATGGCTGGCTTTAGCTAGTAGTGACCCGACAGTAGATCTATTATCACCGCCAGACTTTTGGGAGTCTGTGGTGTGCATCAGGAGCTGCTGTTGGAATGTGAGCTTTTGCCTGGATATTAAGAAAACATGCATTCTTATATGAAATATGATTTATTTGTTTAACAGACGAGGTAGGTTAGACGGGTTTGTCTGAACCATATCTGTTATGAATAAGCAGTTTGCATGTTTTAAGGCAGTTATTTGAGATTCTTCATGTTGCACAAAAATACAGTTTTTGTGTGCCTATGAGTGTTTTAATGCGATAAAATAGTCTTTTAATGATAGTGTTTTATTATAAAAATAAAACACTATCAAAATACTACACACTTGAGGTTTGCTTGTCCTCAAGCAAAATGGAGTTTTTTTTTCCGCATATATATATATATATATATATATATATATATATATATATATATATATATATATATATATATATATATATATATATATATATATATATATATATATATAAAACGGCGGATCATTTGATACGTTGGGCGCTGAACTGACTGCCAGCATGTTAGATCACCTTCTGTAATATAATCAACAACACAACAAACGTCATTCTGAACAAACATAAAATAGACTAAAGAAAATTCACACCATGTGATAGTTAAAATTCACACCAACAGTAATTAAAAATTCACACCAATTTTAAAACAAAATATAAAATAAAATCACTCATCATCATCATCATACTGAGTACCTGATGGCCCTGCGTCATCCCTCGGAGGATAGCTACCCATGTACCAATCAGGTACAGGTGGAACGGTACCTGGATATGGATACCGAGGCTGAAACCCCTGATGCCTGAAAAAATCTGTCATGGAATCTACCATCCACTGATTCTGGACCTGGTGGGCCAGATGCCAATCCTGCATCTGTTGGTAAATGGTCCCGAGGTTAATCTCGGGATCTGGGTCCTGTGGTGGCGTAGGAGATCCCTGACGCTGGCGCTGTCGGCGCCTGGGAGGTGGAGGTGGTGCTTGAGCAGCCTCGGGTGCTTGCTCATCCTGCTCGGGCTCGGTGATCACGTATGTACCTGGTGGACCTGACTGTCGGATCACTCTCATAGCCTCCAAATACTGACGTCCGATGGCTCTTGGCTCGCTCGGGGTCATGGATCGTATGTCTGGTAGTGCTGTGACGCCGTATGACTGAGCCAGGCGCGTGATCAAATGACCACCGCATAGGGGGCTAGAAGACCTGGCCCTGTGGCCTTGCGAGCCAAGAAAAATGCCAGCGAGTATGGGAGGTTGCAGTGCCTCCCTGGTGTCAAAAGACACACAGGTAAAAGAGATCTGCAGCGGGAACCTTCTCGCTGCTCCTCCGTTGATTGACGGAGGTAGCAACAAGTCGGTGCAATAATCTGTGGATAGGAGAGCGGATCGCACTCTCTACTGCAGTCTCGGGGAGGTATAGAGTGTTGGCAATCTCTCCCTAGAAGTCGATGTTATTCAGTTCTTCAGTTGGGCCAGTGAGGCATTGAGCTAAGTACTCTCTGAATGCTTGTGTGCGAGAATCACCATGTGGATAGAGACCCAGTCTCCATCCCAGCTCAACAATACTGCACTGTCTGGGCTCCCCTCCAAGTCGGAAGGAGAAAGCTGTGCGTACGAACATGTCCTCCTCGGTTGGATCGAAGGTGACTGTGGAGAAAAACTCTAGCATCAGCTCTTTGTAGCTATGCTCTCGGATTTGGAACAGGTTTCTCCACGCGTAACTAGTGTATGTGCCGTCCGTCTTGACCAAATACTGGTCAATAGCTGCAGTAATCCCAATAGTATTGGCAAAATTCCAGTCCAATACTAGGGCTGGCTCAACATCTCTTTGTCTGTATCTCTCCAAATTTGTCTCGTATAAATTTTTCCTGGCTGAGGGAATGGTCTGTGGGAATCGCAACCATGGATGTGTAGCGATACCGTCCCTTTGTGCGGGTTGTTGCCTTTGTTCCCTTCTACGCGCCATATCTGCAAATTTTCAGGTTTATACAATCATCGTTTTGGTTTAATAAGCAAGAAAATAGCAAAAACGAACAAAAAATTCAGCCCCTGCCCAGCCTTCGCGACCAGGTCGCGTCCTGGTCGCGTTAAACCTCGAGTCGCGAGGAAGAGGCCTGTCGCGATCGCGAGCGGCAATCGGACAGACGGGAAGCTTGATTTCTCCTGTTTTGCTCGGTTTTAACTCAATGTATTAAGCCACAAATGTTCCTAAGTGCTATATCTAACATATATAGGCATCAATTTAAGAAAATAACAGCATTTAAAGCAAACCGATCGCAAGGCATGGTTTCGGCCGAAATTCCTTCGATTTTTCTATGAATCGACATGTAAAAACCTCAATCGAGAGTAGAGAAGTGATATACGTACCTTATATGATGATTTACACGAGAAAAAATGAAGAAAAACGGTGGTTTTTGGTCGAAAATAGCCTGGCCGTGAGAGAGATCGCGAGGAAGATGAAGTGGTCAAATGCGGCGGACTGTTTAGGGTTAGGATTATATACCTGGACACGCTCCTTCGTGTCGCGACGGAGAGCTTGGTCGCGGCGCGAAGCCTGGAAAATGTGGCTTTTTCTTATCGCGATTTACCTGTTCTCGCGGTCGCGAGGAATTTCGTTCACGTCGCGAGGGGTCTTCAGAGGGCTATTTTTTTTCATTTTTAAACTTTGTTTTTATCCCCTCTTTTCACCTGTATGTCCGTATATTTTATACACACAAATTTTTATGTTTTTTATGTTTTTATAAAATAAAACACACTAAAGACAAATAATTAAACATACTAAAAACAAATAATTAAACACACTACACACTTATGCTTTGCATAAGTGTAAATGAGGGCTTGCAGTGAACACACCCACAAAGTTCTCGGGTTGCCTCCCGAAAAGCGCTAAGTTTAACGTCTTCAGCCGGACGCATACCTGTATCATGGTTCACGGAGGATCGTATGTCAGTTGACGTTTTTGAAAAACAATCATATTGTGGTGATATGATGTCATATATTTCTCTTTATCTTCAAACAATTCACATTCCTGAGTTTGACCCGGATCAAAAGGCATGTCAACTTTGACCTTATTGAATCCTGGTCTTTTACCTTTGAGTCTTCTGAAAGAGCACTTAAACCTTGCTTTGAAAAACCGACCACGATTTTTTTGAATGAATTTATTGACTTGATGTTTTGCTTCATGAACCGCCTTCTTATTTGATTTATGGGTGAGTGTCGTATGATGCTTCTTGTTCCTTATTTTTTTCTTCAGAAGTTGACTTTTGGAATCATCCAATGATTTTAACATGTTACAAGAAAAACATTCCTCCAGATTGTGGGTAGTGTCGACAAGCATATTTTTGATATGCTCATAGAAGTAATCATCCATAGTATTGATTACAGACAAGTCGCCACCGATCGGAGGATCATTAGTACATCCAAATAGCTGAAGTTTAAATTTTTGGTTTCCAAATGTCACATCAATAACACCTTCATGACAACTAATTTGAGAAAAAATTGTTGTTAAACTGGGACGATTGATGATGGCATGTGGTTCATTGAAATTTGCTAGGTCGGGGGTTGTATTAGACTCCACTGACCCCTCCCCAACTTTGGTTGTTTCTGGCTCTTGGAAAATTAATTGAGGTGTTTCGACTTCAATTTCAGATTTTTCTTGGTTAATTGTTTCCAGTTCAATATTTTCCGCATCAATTGATACATAATTCTCCACCACAACCTCATAATCGGGTGGTGTAGGTTTATGTACATGAATGTCAAAAGATTCATCACTACACAAAGTAGTTACCTCATCCGTTTGCATCGTATCTGAATAATCGTCTAATGGTTGGTGTTTTAGTTGCTCCACCATTTGTTCCAATTGATTTTCAAGCATTGAAATTGCTTTGGAGTTGTTTTCCTCTTGTTTGAAGCCTTCCTTCAATAATTCCATCATTAGATCCAACTTCTTGTCAAATGATGACTCGTGTGTTCCTTGATCTGCTAGAAAATAGGATGACTCGTCATCTTGATTTTGGTCCAAATTGTTGCTCCCCCACCAATCATCTTCATATGGATCTCGTTGTGGTGGTTGACTATAAAAGTCATAATAACCCAGATCCATGGCGAGATAATCACCCATTGTTCTTCCGTCATTCATGGTATAAATCCAAGTAAACGTCTTGCAATTCGATTGTTTCTAATAGTTCTTTTAGGCTCCGGATTGAATAATAATGGTGAATTATTGCTACGGTGTCTTGTATGCATAAACAAGTGAGTTTGCACAAACAACAATAATAAAAAGAAAAATTTAACTTTAAGCAACTCTTTAGAAATTAAGCGCACATAATCCCCGGCAACGGCGCCATTTTGACAACGCTATCGTCACACGCGTCAAAAACAATTTATAACCCACTTTTACTACGTAAATAGGGCAAGCGGGGTCGAGTCCAAGGATTTAGTGGTTAACTTTTAACGAGTTGTAAAGTAAAGATTGACGGTGATGGTAAAAATATTTAAATTGTAACTTGAGAATATAGAAAGAATTACTTCCGGTTTAGTTATCAACAATTAGTTTCGCATGTTTTACTATAATGATTCCGATATAATTACTTTGACATAATTACAGTTTACTAATAATTACTATTACATGGGTAAATACATAATATGTTGAGTCAATTATTTTTCTTTGTCTAACAATTGAGTAGATTAGGTACAAACAATGGTTTGGCAATATTATGTTTTATCTAGATGATAGTAACGTTACAACTTATTAACATATTACTTGAGCACAAAGTATATTAACCGATTATCCATCTTAGTTCGTTATTTAGGTGAGATAGGCACGAATAATATGTTGGTAATACTATGTCTTGAGAATATGATAGCAAGTAGAAGTAGACACAAATGATTCACTAGTTGTATTCAAAGATATGAGAGTTTAATAATTACAATAGTAAAACATTTGTTCGGAATCAAAGTAAAAACATGTTACACTAAAGGTAGGATAACATTACCGGAAGTAATCTGAAGAGATTAGCCTTCCATTTGAGTGATGATCGTGCAGATGGTCTTGGTGTTCCTCGGCATGTAACTTGGAGCGTTTATCCTTCGAATTATCTTGAATTACTACTAGAATTACCACCGAAAGTGATAATCTATTGGTTCTAAACAACTAACTAAGAGATATTTCGACTATTACAACAGATAGAGAGTGAATTGGTAACTTGGTGTCTAAAGGATGTAAATTCGTATTTAAAACCGTGCATAGAGTGCCTCTATTTATACTTGCTGTGTTCAGTGCTCGCGTCGCGACCAAAGGGTCCGTCGCGTCGCGAGGATGCGGCCTGGTGCTGCTTTTGTCGGCCACTGGTCTGGCTAGTGCGTTTGTTGGTAGTCTCGCGACCAAGAAGTTGGTATTGTCGCGTCCAGGGTCTTCGCATCGCGACCCAGGCATCCGTCGCGGCGCGAGTGCTGTAGATTTTTGGTCTTCTGTCTTGCTTCTCTTCACGTCGCGACATAGAGGCTGTCAAGTCGCGATTGCTGTATTTTTTTATGCGTTTTTCGCCTTTTTACTCTTCGGTTTGGAGCATCACTTCCTCGGGTTTGGTTTCTTATCAGAGTTTCTTGGGTCTTGTTCCTGAAAATAAGCCATAAAAGTTAGTACACAAATCCCTCGTGTTTTCCTCACACCAGCAGCTCCGGAGAACTCTGTTCAAGTTAAACATGAATCGTAATTCATGTTTAGCCACCTGTTAATATAAGCCTGTTTTGATGTTGAGCTTATCAGGATTTCCTACGGTAAATACCATAGTTCTGGCAGATTTGCATCTGCAACACAGCAGTGGGCCGTGATGTGCAGTGTAAGAAAAATGAGATATTCTCTCGTTAGCTTGCAATTTCTGTGAGGATGTTTGGGGACTAAAAACAAATTAATCATAATTCTATTGAGAGAATTAATGATATCTTAATAGGCTTTCCCCGTGATTTGTGAGATGTTTTCTATGCGAAAACAAATGGCTGGCTTTAGCTAGTAGTGACCCGACAGTAGATCTATTATCACCGCCAGACTTTTGGGAGTCTGTGGTGTGCATCAGGAGCTGCTGTTGGAATGTGAGCTTTTGCCTGGATATTAAGAAAACATGCATTCTTATATGAAATATGATTTATTTGTTTAACAGACGAGGTAGGTTAGACGGGTCTGTCTGAACCATATCTGTTATGAATAAGCAGTTTGCATGTTTTAAGGCAGTTATTTGAGATTCTTCATGTTGCACAAAAATACAGTTTTTGTGTGCCTATGAGCGTTTTAATGCGATAAAATAGTCTTTTAATGATAGTGTTTTATTGTAAAAATAAAACACTATCAGATACGTGAAAGGTGGGATGGACATTGCTGAGCTCCTGCGGTAGCTGAAGTTTGTAGGCTACTGGGCCGATCCTAGCAAGGATCTCGAAGGGCCCAATGTATCTGGGGTTCAGCTTCCCACGCTTTCCAAAGCGTATCATTCCTTTCCATGGCGAGACCTTCAACAACACTCGGTCACCAACCTGGAATTCCAAAGGCTTGCGCCGCTTATCTGCATAGCTCTTTTGTCGGTCACGTGATGCTTTCAATCGTTCACGGATCTGAACGATTTTCTCCGTTGTCTCTCGTATGATTTCAGGACCGGTGAGAGTGCTGTTGGGTACTTGGCCTCTGGCTAGTTGAGTATCACCTACTTCAGCCCAGCACAGAGGGGATCTGCACTTGCGCCCATATAAAGCTTCAAATGGGGCAACTTTGATACTAGTGTGGTAGCTGTTGTTGTATGAAAACTAAATGAGCGGTAAGTGGGTGTCCCACGCCTTACCAAAGTCTATCACACAAGCTCTCAACATGTCTTCCAGCGTTTGAATGGTTCTTTCACTTTGCCCGTCCGTCTGTGGATGGTACGCTGTACTCATGTCAAGTTTGGTTCCCAAAGCTTTTTGCAATGACTGCCAAAATCGTGAAGTGAATCGACTATCTCTATCTGAGATAATCGAAATTGGCGCACCATGCAATCGTACTATTTCCTTGATGTACGTCCTAGTAAGTTTCTCCATCTTGTCGGTATCTTTGATTGGCAGGAAGTGAGCGGATTTGGTTAACTTATCGACAATTACCCAAATGGTGTCTAGCCTACCAGTTGTCTTTGGTAATTTGGTTATGAAGTCCATGGTTATTCGCTCCCACTTCCACTCGGGTATTTCTGGTTGTTGTAGTAGACCCAGGGGCTTTTGATATTCTACTTTAACTTTGGCGCAAGTTAGGCACTTGCCCACGTAAGTAGCAATTTCTGCCTTCATGTTTGGCCACCAATATAGTTTCTTGAGGTCCAGGTACATATTGTCGGACCCATGGTGAATGGAGTATCTAGTCTTGCGAGCCTCATTCATGACAATGTCTCTGTATCCGCCGAACCTCGGGGTCCAAATTCGGTTCATGAGGTAACGAGCTCCGTCTTCCTTAACTTCGAGGTTTTTATCCATTCCTCGTAAGGCTTCATTCGCGACATTCTCAGGTTTTAAGGCTTCTAATTGCGCCTCCTTGATCTGAGTGGACAAATGGGAATGTATTGTTATCGACAGAGACTTTACTCGGTGGCCCGAGTACTCTTTCCGACTAAGGTCATCTGCCACTACGTTGGCCTTTCCTGGGTGATAACGAATTTCGCATTCGTAATCACTTAGTAGCTCTACCCATCGTCGTTGTCTCATATTGAGTTCTTTTTGGTTAAGGATATGCTGGAGACTCTTATGGTCTGTGAATACCGTACACTCTGTGCCGTACAGGTAGTGTCTCCAGATCTTCAATGCGAACACTACTGCTCCCAACTCGAGGTCATGTGTAGTGTAGTTGACCTCATGAGTTTTAAGTTGTCTTGAAGCGTAGGCAATGACTTTTCCTCTCTGCATGAGTACACAGCCCAGACCCTGGTTCGATGCATCGCAATAGACCACAAAGTCTTCTGTTCCTTCTGGAAGGGACAGAATAGGAGCGCTGCACAAGGCTTTCTTTAAGGTCTGGAAGGCGGCATCTTGTTTATCTCCCCACTTGAAGGTCACACCCTTCTGTGTCAGGGCAGTAAGTGGCTTCGCAATTTTGGAGAAATTCTGTATGAATCTTCGGTAATAGCCAGCAAGGCCCAAAAACTGACGGATTTCTGTCGGAGTTCTTGGTGCTTCCCAGTTTTTGATGGCTTTGATTTTGGAGGGATCCACATGTATCCCTTCTTTGCTGACTACGTGGCCTAGAAAGTCCACTTTTCGAAGCCAAAATTCGCATTTCGAAAATTTTGCATACAGCTTCTCTGCTCTTAATGTCTCCAAAACTTGTCGTAAGTGTTGGCTATGTTCCTCCTTACTTCGTGAATAGATAAGTATGTCGTCGATGAACACTATCACGAATTTATCTAGGTAAGGTCGGCATACGCGGTTCATCAGATCCATGAACACTGCGGGCGCATTGGTCAATCCGAAGGGCATCACAACGAATTCATAATGGCCGTAGCGAGTTCTGAATGTCGTTTTGGGAACATCTTCTTCTTGAACCTTGAGTTGGTGATATCCCGACCTCAGATCGATTTTTGAGAAATAACTTGATCCTTGGAGTTGATCGAACAGGTCGTCAATTCGGGGTAGCGGGTATCGGTTCTTGATGGTGAGCTTGTTCTATTCCCGATAGTCAATGCACATACGGAATGATCCATCCTTCTTCTTCATGAACAAGACCGGCGCTCCCCAAGGTGAGAAGCTCGGCCTGATGAACCCTTTACTTAGCAGTTCGTTTAGTTGGCTGGATAATTCTTGCATTTCTGCCGGGGCTAATCGGTATGGCGCTTTTGCTACAGGGGTGGCTCCTGGGACCAAGTCGATTCTGAACTCGTCTTGTCGTGCGGGTGGTACTCCTGGAAGGTCTTCTGGGAATACGTCGGGAAAGTCGCAGACTTCAGGGATCTCTTTGATGTTCTTTACTTCTTTCTTCTCGTCAACAACGTGGGCTAGGAAGGCATGGTATCTTTTCTGTAGGTATTTTCGAGCTTTGATGCAAGACACGATTCAGAGGCTGGTACTGGGTTTATCGCCATAGACAACAAGGGTCTTGTCATCCGGCAGATGAAGTCGGATTCCTCGTTCGTAACACATGATGTCGGCATGATGGGGGATTAGCCAATCCATACCAACAATCACGTCAAAGCTTCCTATTTTAACAGGCATTAAATCGATTTGGAAGGAGTGATAGTCCAGGGTAAGTGTACAGCCTATGTATATGTCGTTTGTGCTTTCTGTTTTGCCATTAGCCATTTCTACTGTAAATGTTTCATTGAGTGGTTGAGGTTTTTGTTTTAGTAAGTATTTAAACTCGTGGCTTACGAAACTCCTCTCCGCACCGCTATCGAATAGTATACAAGCATATGAATTATTGACGAGGAACGTACCGATAACCACGGTAGGATCCTCTACCGCTTCCGTGCGTCCCATAGCTAGGACTCTTCCATTTCTTCCAACGTTCTTTGTCTTTGGACAATCACGCTTAAAATGCCCCGTTTCACCACAACCATAGCAAGCTTGACTCACCCCAGCATTAGAGGCTTGGGTGGTTTGTGGAACTGGTGCCCTGCAGAAACGGGCGGTATGACCCTTCTTGTTACAGTTCGAGCAGTGCATTTCTCTACAGGCTCCAGTATGGTGGAAGTTACACTTGCTGCACTTGGGTAGTATCCCATTATATTGCTGGGTTGCTGTTGGGGTAGTCGGGACAGTGGCTGCACGGACTGCCACAATCTGTTGTCTCTTGGCACCTTCTTGGTTAGGCTGATTTCTCCTCCTGTTCCAGGGTTTTCTTTTGTGGTCCTTTTCTCTTGGTTGATCAGTTTTAGAGGTCATGGTGCCCTGGCGAACCCCATGGTCGACTAAACGTTGGGCCAGTCGTTTAGCACTGTCGAAAGTGGTGGGGCTTGCCGCTTCTACATTCCCCTGAATCAGAGGAGATAGCCCCCAGATATAACGTTCCACTTTCACAGATTCTGGTGTGACCATAGTAGGGCAGAGGGTTGCCAAGTCGTTGAATCGGTTAGTGTAGGCGGTCAGATCTGAACCTTTCATGGTAAGGTTCCACAGCTCTTGTTCTAGCTTTTGGATCTCCCCTCTGGGACAGTACTCTTTCATCAGCATGGTCTTCAGTTCATCCCAACTCATTGAGTTGGCCACAGGAAGTGTCAGAGCCTTAACATGGCCCTTCCACCAGGACATGGCCGTCTCAGCAAAGGTACAAGCGGCGAACTTGACTTTAAATTCCTCGGGGCAGGCGGAGATATCAAAGATTGATTCTGTTTTCTCAATCCATCTCGTGAGAGCAAGGACACCACAAGTACCATGGAAAGTCACTGGTTTGCAATTCGCGAAGTCCTTGTAAGTACATACTCGCGATTGGTTTGATGTTTCTCCATTTGTGGAGTCGTTGGTACCATTTCTGCTTCCGTTTCCATTCGTCCCATTAGAGTTTATCTGAGCGATAGCAGCTGCTACCGCAGCAGTAACAGCAGCCTGAAAAGTGGCTGAGTCCATCATGGGTGGCTCGGGAGTTGCGATCGGTGCGCGCCTAGCTTTTCTTCGACGGGGTGGCATATTTCTGCCACAAGGATTCAAGATTTGACGTTGGTTAGTTTCTGTAAGGATTATTATAAGTATGTTGTCGTTAGGACATGGCGACTATATTTTAAATTTATCTTTGTCTTTTTCTTTTCGTAAGTTGTAACCATAGACCAGTATCAAACATACATATCAAATATTTGTACAATGTTCTATAAATAAACCACGTCATCATATTAATAATAATTTGTAGCGTTACATGATTTTTAAGATGAAAAATTTGGCCTTCGCAGAGGTCTACAATGCAAAAATAAACAGGCGGCGTAACGACCCACAAAGAGTGTAATCACTTAATTGTAGGGTCGTGCCTACATATAAAGCGAGTAGCGTATAGTGCCTACTCGTGAAATCCTAGTCTATAACAAAATCTGAGCAGTAAAAGTACCACTCATGGTGATCTGGGTCCCCTGGCTCCACGAAGTGCATCCACCTGTGCCCTCAGATCGGCAGCCTCTCGCTCGGCCTCCTCGGCCCTCCGCTCTATGTTTCGTATCCTTTCCTCGGACTCAGATATCCGTACAAAGGCCTCGCGAAACATTCCCATAGCTGTCCGTCCATCCTCTTCGAGTGAGTCGACTCGCCCGGAGGTATGGTCATGGGCCTCGTCTAATCGTCGAAGGCGTGCCGCAGAGACCTCGGTAGTAGCTCCTACGTCCATGACCTGACTGGAGGTTGCCCTAATCCGCTCCTCCTGACGGCTGATGTGTTCGATCATAACTGGTAAGGCTCGGTCGGCAGAGCCCCCTTCGCTGAGGTTGAAGTAGTCGTGGGACATGCCATATGGGGGTCGCAAGCCCTGCTCGCGGCTCCAGCGGTGTATGTGCTCTGCCCACTCTGGCGTCGGGCCCTGAAGAGGTTCCTCTATTAGTAAGGGGCGGTGGATGGGAAGTACCCTCTTTCGAGGAGTACGCATCCATAACGGGCAACCAGGGTGGCGATATACCTGGAATGTCGGCGGTGGCGGTGGTGCATGTAAGTCGCGGATTGGGTAGCGTGGGTCGATGACCTCAGACCCGTCATCAGAATCTTCATCTTCCCATTGGTCTTCTTCTTCCGAAGCTTCCTCTTGTTCCTCCTCCGAAACCTCTTCTGGTTCCTCTTCTGGCTCCTCGTTAAGCCATCCTCCATTTCCCTCCTCGGGGAAATAAGGGTCTCCTGGCAAATAAAATCCTGCCATGGCGTCTGAACGAGGGTTGGGGTGTAAGAAGTATATAAAAGGGGATTCTTAAATACACATATATATAACTAAGTAATGTATACAAAATACTCATATGGTATTTTAACTTCATATCTAGTTCTATAGCGTCATAAAATACTCCTATAGTATTTTAAATTTTATGTTTAGTTCTTTTGGTTACTGGTAAGTGTTCAGACTTGTTGTTCACCACGACTATTCCTAAGTATACGTTAATCATATCTTGGACCAATACAGTTGATCAGGCTCTCTTTATCCAAGATATAATTACCAAAACACTTAGGCCTATCCGTAGTGTTCAACTCATCCTACCACTTTTGTATGTTTTTGTCATGATATCATTCTAGTATGTATGTATGTACTTATACTTTTATAAAAATTATCGTTTTAATTTTAAAAGTATACTTGTACGAAAATGTTTTCGAGAGTTTTAGTCCCATTGTATTTATAGTTGTATATCTTTTAATGGATTGATATACTTAGTTCACTATAAACAATGCTCTGATACCAATCTGTCACACCCTCAAACCGTATTGGCGGAATAGTTCAAGGGTGGATGACTTCATGAACAATATCATAACAAAGTTGAATAATAGTGATTCCAAGCAATACAACCATCATTAAATAATTGCAAATGTTACATCGTTTAAAAGTTGTGTGTCTCAAATACAATTACAAATGATTCCAAAATAAACAAAAACGACGTCGTAACGTCTCTTCGAATCGTGCTGAGGTTTACCTTATCAATTTCCTGAGAATACAAGTAGTTGAAAAAGTGTCAACAATTAAGTTGGTGAGTTCATAAGATTTTTGCGTAAGAAATGTCTTTTGTTTGTAAGCGATAGTGTTGAAAGCCAAGAAAATCCAATATTTTCTCTTAAAAATGTCCAAGTCTTTAAATCCCAAAGACTAAAATGTAATGTGTAAACTGTAGTGTAACTTTATTTGAAATGTGTGTTTCCACGTAAACAATTTATAAAAATATTAAGTTGATTATTTTTCCCATGTGAGATACCCTATAACCATACTGTGACTAGTTGGCCTGCTGCGACGTTCTTCAGGCGTCGGAATGTTAGACATTTGGACACCTCAGACCTGTCGGTCAAGCTGTAGCTAGCAGCTCAGGTGCGGGGTTGTCAAGCCCCGTATAGATCTATACTCAAATATCGCGCTCTCTTACCGAGACTCTGGTTATAAAAATTCAGGACTTATAGTAGGTACTTATAAAAGTACTGTGAAGATTCATCTCACAAAAATGTATGTATTCCAATCAACTTGTTTACGTACGATTTGTATATAAAAACTCTTGTAATCATCCATTATCATTTTTCCCATGATAATATAGTAATGTTTAATAATTATATATTTTTATATAAGTATTTTTGTCATGTTCAAACGTCATAATAACCTTGTGTTCATAAACTATTCCAATAATAGTCTATTTTTAGTATTGCGTCGTAATAATCATATTTTTGTGAATAATAACGAAGTAATTTATTCAAGTGATTATAAATATCATCTTTTGAGATATTTCTCACAAAAATGGTGTAATAACTTGATTTTAACCATTTTTGCTAGAAAATAGTGCTTTTATTTATAAAAACGTAGTTTTTACTAGTTTCCGTTTTTATAACGTTTTTATCCAAGATCTAGTATATTTGTACACTTCATTTGTAGATTTGAAACTTTTACACAACTTAATATGTCAAAGTGTTCATAATACATGGATCTATTCATATTTTATGCCAAGTTCATCTTTATAACATTTTTGTCCAAGATCTAAAATTTTTACACACTTTATTTATAGTTTGGAAACTTTTACACTAACATTATATATTATTATGAATATCTTACACGGAGTTATCCATATTTCATGTCAAAAGCATTTTTACACAAATATTAACTTTATGAACTTGTGTAAATCAACATATATAACATTTAATCACAAGTAAATTTGAATAAAACAACATTTATAGTAAAAGAACTTGTATTCTCCCCCAAAAAGGTTTGAAAAGATGAAAATGAGGGGTATGAACTCACCTTGAGTGGTTGATCTTAAGGTTTTTTGGTAGAAGATTGAAGAGTTTGGTTCTAGGACCCGGAGGACTCTTGGAAAAAGCTATTATCCAATAGATTTTTGTGAGTATGTGTGTGTAAAAGAGTAAATGAAGATATTTAGAATTTAAATCACTAGATGATCTTAACTTACCAAGAAGGCTTTCAAGATCCTTGAAGATGATGAAGATTTAAGCTCAAAGACCTTTGGACGGAGCTATTATCCAATGGATTTTTGATGGATGTTAGTGTGTGTAAATGGTGTAAAACTTGTGTTATGTTGTTTAGAATCAAAAGATGGATGAAGCTTACCACTTGGACTTGAGAAAAGAACTTTGAAATGAAGCTTGAAGATGATTATAGTGTGTAACATCAAATACTTGTGATAAGTATTCGAAAGTTAATTCTAGCAAAAAGGGGGGGTAAATTGGTCATTTTACCATAAAAGGGTAATTTGGTCATTTGACCATGTGAAGGACCAATTATGTAAAAATATTGTTTGCTTATGGCAAAAGTAAAAGGAATGAAAGTTATATGTGATAAAATGTGAGAAAAGTGCCAAAAGTTCAAGAAAGTGAACTTAGGGACTAAAAATGTAAACTTTGGAAGTATAAATAGGAGAGTTGACTCTCCTATGTGTAGCTGAACGTTTTAGAAGCTACGGGAGGTTTTTCTTGAAGATGATTTCTGGAAATCTTTGGTGATTGAAGCAAGAAATCATAGACATAGCTTGGAATTACAAGATTCAAGCAATTGAGGTTAGTAAATTTGACTTTTAACCAAGTTCTTGAAGGTGTTCTTGGTGGGTTTCCTTGGGATGAACTGGAAACTGAATTCCCGTTATAATCCAAGTAGTTTTGTATGATTATAAGTAGCAAACATGTTTGTGTTGTAAGAACACCCATTAAATTGAAAGTATGTTGCCATTTTTGAAGATTGACAATTTTGATCAAGAACCCTAGATTGCGAGTTCTTGTGATTAACCTGGTTTTAATGGTTGATAATGACTTCTAGATGTTATTTTAGTTGAACTAAATCAGTAGAAGTGATTATAACGTAGTAATTTCGGTTTTGGACCAAAAATGTGAAAAACGGGAATTTTTGGAAATGGATTTAAATCACCAATTCCATGGTTTGAAACTTGAAGTAAATGAAGGGTTTTGGTCCTGGAACAAACCCCTACCGATTAAGTCGTGTTTTAAGGGCTTAATATGAGAAAATGGGATTTTGTAGCATAAAGATCGGAGTTTCTGGCCTGTTGTTCAGCCTTCGCGACGCGACCATCATGGTCCTCGCGACTCGAGGTCGCGACAGATTGAGGAACATTTTCCTTGAACTTCCTGTTAAGATTTTTGGCAATTTCAATTTTGGGACTTGGTTCTAGACTTGTCCGTTTGACCTGAAATTTTGAACATAGGTCTAATATGGTATGAAACTTCGTAGAAAATTGTCGGAATACGTATACGACCTCCCGAAAGTACTGTAGCAAAATACGTGTATTTTGGGAAAATGTATAATTTCAAGAAAGATGGTAATTGAAAGTTATCATCTAGAAATGGTCCCCAATTATGTTATATTGGACTCTTATGTATTAGAATCAATTGAAATGGTTGTTAACCTATTATCATTTGGTATATAAATGAATATATAGGTACGTGACGTATAAAACGGCATGAAATATCAGGATACAATCGCAGCAAGTATCCAGGTGAGTAATCTCACTTATATCACATATGATATGTGTTGATTGGATTGTTACAGATTGAAACAGCTTTGGGGGACGAAAATGATAATTTTCATGATATGGTGAAAAGGCAATATCGGATAAGCCGTGAGTCAATGAAATGACAAGAACGGAGCCGTGAGCCATCAATGATTATGAAATGAAATGAAATTAAATGGTGCGGCCACTTGTGGCTATGATATTGGATGTTAAATCCAATTGGTGTGGCCTAAATGGCTATGATATTTGGTGCGGCCTATATGGCTATGATATTAAACTTGAATCCAAATGGTGCGGCCTTATGGCTATGATATCGGGTTATAAAACCTGTTGGTGCGGCCTTAGGGCTATGATATAAATGTTGAAACTGTTTGGTGCGGCTTAAACGGCCATGAAATACGGTGCAGTCAATCGTGACTAAGAAATATGGGACAGAAATGGTAATTGAGAATTTATATGTTTATTTTCTCTTGTATACATGTGGATTTATGTGGCTAACAGCTTTGATTTGATCAATATGCAAATAACAGGTTAGATATGATAATTGTCCTTGAAATTAAATGGTGCGGTCTTAGGACCATGATTTTGGGTTGTTGAACCTAAACTGGTGCGGCTTATGGGCTATGATCTAAACGAGGAAACTGTTGGTGCGGCCTTAGGGCTATGATCTGAGCATGTTAAATTTATTGGTGCGGCCTATATGGCTATGACATATGGTGCGGTCAATGATGACTATGATTTGTGGGACAAAAACTGTTTTGAGAGTTTAATTGTTATTATTCTCTTATATATGTGTGACGTTATTTGCAGATATGATTACTCACTGAGCTTTATAGCTCACGTTATCTGTTAAATGTCCCTGCAGGTTAGCATGATCCTGATAAGGGAAAAGATAGAGTCCGTAACTAGAGAAGTGGGACTTGTAAATGCTGTCAGTAGCAGCCCGGCTTCAAAGGAGCCTATGGTATTTTATACTCTCCTTGATACACTTGTACCCGTTTTTAATAAAATATACCCCTCTTGTTATGGTTTTACGTATTGAAACCTTTGTTTTAAATGAAAAATTTTCAGGGGTGTTTTTGTTTTAAAAGCCGGGTGTTACAAGTTGGTATCAGAGCCGTGGTTTAAGTGAACTAGGTGTCTATAGAGTAGATTCCTAGACTTAAACCTTGAGATAGTAGACATGATGTATAGTTAGGTGTATATAAGTTGTTATTATACATATATAACCTAACCGTTGCTGACTTCTGACGTATAAGAAGTACGAGCAGTGAATATTACTTGGAGGAATTTAGAGCGTGGAGCTTTAAGTGGTAGACCAGCCCTTTCTCAAGGCTCCATTGAACGAGGGGCAAAGAGACAAGTAGCGGGAAAATCCACATGACAAGCAATAGTAGCTGATGTGGTCAGAAAAAGAAATTGGTTGCTCACCATGAGTGATATTCAAGGTGAAAGAAAAGTAGTTGAGACTACAAGAAAAATAGAAAAATACTAGTGGACGCTTCAGAAGAAGTTAACACGATTTAGGTCTAACCTAGAATGGAAGGGACCAAAAACGAAAAAGATGAGGTGATGTGAGAAGTGCAGGAAAAGCACTCAAAAAAAATTGTAGAGTTGAGACTCCACCATTGAATTGTTAACACCAAAGAAAACAGGAGCATATTGCTCGAGCCTGTTGGATGGAACGGAAGTGTTTCCAGCGCGGAGCTATAGATCACTTTCCTACGAAATGTCCACATGCTAAATGTGGAGTAACGGGTGCTAAACCCAGGAAAGAAAGAAGAAATGAACGGTCGAAAGGACCAGTGGTACCATGAGCATTCCAGCAGACTGTGGAAAAAGCTCGTGAGAAAACTGATATGGTCTTAGATATAATTGTTTTGTATATACTCCCCGTGTACGTTATATTTGATCCATGAAGCTATGCTTTGGATCGGTGACTTTGATGTCTTGTCTGAATATTTCATCAACGATTATGGATGAAAGTTTAGAAGTAGCTACAGCAGATAGCAAATATGTTCAAGATATTGAACACCTGGAAGGTAGTCTGCCTAGGATTTACGGGACCATTTTTCCCTATAAATCTAAAGCCGATGACTACCAATGAATTTGAAGAAATTGTGCATATGAATTGGTTAGCAATGAATGATGCTAACATGAATTGTAGAAATATGAACATTATGGTTCTAAAATCAGAAGTGAATTGGATGAAAATCTACGGTAAATAACCGTTGTTGAGAATACCGGTTATTTTCCTTTGCTTAAACTTGGAAAAGAGTTAGTAAAGGAAGGATGTTTTAGTTGGCATATGCAGAATTGGCCAAGCTAAATAAAGTGGCGATAGAAGTGTAAAACTTAAAATGAATTCTCGGATGTTTCTTCCAAAGAACTTCCAGGATTACCGCCAGATTGATGAAAAGAGCTTATGATTAAACTGGTTTTGGGAGCCGTTTTTGTTATTTAGGCTCTAAATCGAGTAGCATCTGCAGAGATGGCAGAGTTGAGAAAGTAATTAGAAATTCTCGAATCGGGGTCTCATACGGCCGAATGTGTCATCGTGTGGAGCCCCGTCGTGTCTGAAAAGAAGAAAGACAAGTTGATGTATATGTGGATTGACTACCGAGAATCTGATATTCTCGAAACCGGAATGAATATGATATACAATTGTGCTAAATATTGGAGTTACTTCGTTGAGAAAAGTGATATGCGAAGTTTTCCAAGTATGAAATTTGGCTAAAAAAAAGTTTCAACACTTTGGGCATGTTAACAGTGCCAAAGATGATAAAGTAGATCCAGTGGAAATGATGATGTGATAAAACGGGAACCGCATGAGGAATCTGACTAAAATTGTAGTTTCCTTAAATTGGCAAGTTACTATAGGAGAGTTGTAGAAAACTGCTCCTTGATTGCTGTTTAGTTGATTAAAGTTGATCAAGAAAAGTGAAAATTTTGAGTGGGTAGAAAGACCACAAGTATCTTTTCATAGGTTGAAATAAACCTTGTGTGAAGCTCCGGTGTTAGCATTATCGCTAAGCGGAGAAGATAATTTGTTTTACAGAAATGCATCCAGAGTTAAATTTTGGGTACATAACATTGCAGTAGCAATTATGATTTTGACATTGAAGCTTTAGAGACACTACTTATATGGTGTAAAGCTTACTGTTTATACGGATCATAAAAGTTTGAAGTACTTAATTGATTAAAAAGAAGCTGAATATGAGATAGCAAAGATAGATGGGTTACTTAAAGATTTCGGTTATGAAATCTTGTACCATCTCGGAAAGGCGGATGTGGCTATAGATGCCTTGAATTGAAAAGAGTATCTTTTGAAAGATACAACCACATGCGTGAGTGTGGCGAATTGATTATCTGAGTTGATTCGGGTAGCACAGAAAGAAGTGTGCAAGTCTGAAAACGTAAAAAGTGAATGAATGATTGGATATTGGAAGAAGCTAGTTGGAAAATCACAGCGATTTAAACCCTTGGTGGTTGTGTATGTGGATTCCAAAGCAAAGCAAGACATGAAATTTATTTTGAGAAGATGCATATTGTAGTAGATATGCAATAAATTTGGGGCAGTGCCAAATGGTATAGGATGATAAAACCTATGCATTGGTGGCCGGTAGTGAAGAAAGATGTTAAAAGATACGTGAAAAATGTTTGACATGTTCATAAGTAAAGTCAAACTATTAGTAACATATGGAGAAAATTAACTGTTGCAGATTACAGCGAAGAAAATGGGACAACATTATTACAGATTTTGTAATAAAGTCTCTCTAAATACCGTGTATGGGTATGATGCCACGTGGGTAAGAACAGATCGGTTGATGGAATCAGCGCAAATTTACACCGACTATTGAGATGATGATGCAGATTTTAGAAAATAAGTCTGAAACTTACATAATAAACCTTCGTGGAAGATGAGAATACCATCTATCTTTGGTAGAAGTTGTAGATAATTATAGATATTATACTAGTGTTTTACCGGCTCGTATGAAGTATTGTATCGACTACCGTGTTATCCGCCGATTTACTGTATTGAAGATGTGGAAAAGCCGTTGGCTAGATCTTAGATTATTGCACAAACTGAAGAGGAAATTTGTAAATACGAGAAATTTGAAAACGGCTAATACTTAGTAAAAGTGGTATGCGGATCATTGCTTAAAAACCTTCAAATTTCAAGTAAAGGAAGATGGTGGTACTCAAAGTAAACCTTTGGAAAGACTAAAACCTGTTTGGGACGAAGAGAAAGATAAGTCCTTATTTATTGGACCTTTCCATATGTCCCAAAGAATTAGAACTGTGGTGTATTGATCGAAGTTTCTTGATGAACTTCAAGATAATGATAATGTTTTACATGAGTCTCATTTTGGAGAACATTGAATGATGAATTACAAAAATACCTCATGATGAAATGGAAGTAGATAAGTAGTTAAGGTACCCGGGACAACCGGAGGAAATATAGATAAACAGTAATATAACCACGACATAAAAAGACTAGTATGGTTAAGTGCTTAGGCAATACCATAGAGGTTTCCATATGATATGGGAGACCGAAATTGTAATGAAATAGAAATACCCCAACTCTTTGTTTGATTCCGAGGACGGAATCTTTTGAAGGAGGGGAGAATTTGTAACATCAAATACTTGTGATAAGTATTCGAAAGTTAATTCTAGCAAAAAGGGGGGTAAATTGGTCATTTTACCATAAAAGGGTAATTTGGTCATTTGACCATGTGAAGGACCAATTATGTAAAAATATTTTTTGCTTGTGGCAAAAGTAAAAGGAATGAAAGTTATATGTGATAAAATGTGAGAAAAGTGCCAAAAGTTCTAGAAAGTGAACTTAGGGACTAAAAATGTAAACTTTGGAAGTATAAATAGGAGAGTTGACTCTCCTATGTGTAGCTGAACGTTTTAGAAGCTACGGGAGGTTTTTCTTGAAGATGATTTCTGGAAATCTTTGGTGATTGAAGCAAGAAATCATAGACATAGCTTGGAATTACAAGATTCAAGCAATTGAGGTTAGTAAATTTGACTTTTAACCAAGTTCTTGAAGGTGTTCTTGGTGGGTTTCCTTGGGATGAACTGGAAACTGAATCCCCGTTATAATCCAAGTGGTTTTGTATGATTATAAGTAGCAAACATGTTTGTGTTGTAAGAACACCCATTAAATTGAAAGTATGTTGCCATTTTTGAAGATTGACAATTTTGATCAAGAACCCTAGATTGCGAGTTCTTGTGATTAACCTGGTTTTAATGGTTGATAATGACTTCTAGATGTTATTTTAGTTGAACAAAATCAGTAGAAGTGATTATAACGTAGTAATTTCGGTTTTGGACCAAAAATGTGAAAAACGGGAATTTTTGGAAATGGATTTAAATCACCAATTCCATGGTTTGAAACTTGAAGTAAATGAAGGGTTTTGGTCCTGGAACAAACCCCTACCGATTAAGTCGTGTTTTAAGGGCTTAATATGAGAAAATGGGATTTTGTAGCATAAAAATCGGAGTTTCTGGCATGCTGTTCAGCCTTCGCGACGCGACCATCATGGTCCTCGCGACTCGAGGTCGCAACAGATTGAGGAACATTTTCCTTGAACTTCCTGTTAAGATTTTTGGCAATTTCAATTTTGGGACTTGGTTCTAGACTTGTCCGTTTGACCTGAAATTTTGAACATAGGTCTAATATGGTATGAAACTTCGTAGAAAATTGTCGGAATACGTATACGACCTCCCGAAAGTACTATAGCAAAATACGTGTATTTTGGGAAAATGTATAATTTAAATAAAGATGGTAATTGAAAGTTATCATCTAGAAATGGTCCCCAATTATATTATATTGGACTCTTATGTATTAGAGTCAATTGAAATGGTTGTTAACCTATTATCATTTGGTATATAAATGAATATATAGGTACGGGACGTATAAAACGGCAAGAAATATCAGGATACAATCGCAGCAAGTATCCAGGTGAGTAATCTCACTTATATCACATATGATATGTGTTGATTGGATTGTTACAGATTGAAACAGCTTTGGGGGACGAAAATGATAATTTTCATGATATGGTGAAAAGGCAATATCGGATAAGCCGTGAGTCAATGAAATGACAAGAACGGAACCGTGAGCCATCAATGATTATGAAATGAAATGAAATTAAATGGTGCGGCCACTTGTGGCTATGATATTGGATGTTAAATCCAACTGGTGCGGCCTAAATGGCTATGATATTTGGTGCGGCCTATATGGCTATGATATTAAACTTGAATCCAAATGGTGCGGCCTTATGGCTATGATATCGGGTTATAAAACCTGTTGGTGCGGCCTTAGGGCTATGATATAAATGTTGAAACTGTTTGGTGCGGCTTAAACGGCCATGAAATACGGTGCAGTCAATCGTGACTAAGAAATATGGGACAGAAATGGTAATTGAGAATTTATATGTTTATTTTCTCTTGTATACATGTGGATTTATGTGGCTAACAGCTTTGATTTGATCAATATGCAAATAACAGGTTAGATATGATAATTGTCCTTGAAATTAAATGGTGCGGTCTTAGGACCATGATTTTGGGTTGTTGAACCTAAAATGGTGCGGCCTATGGGCTATGATCTAAACGAGGAAACTGTTGGTGCGGCCTTAGGGCTATGATCTGAGCATGTTAAATGTTTTGGTGCGGCCTATATGGCTATGACATATGGTGCGGTCAATGATGACTATGATTTGTGGGACAAAAACTGTTTTGAGAGTTTAATTGTTATTATTCTCTTATATATGTGTGACGTTATTTGCAGATATGATTACTCACTGAGCTTTATAGCTCACGTTATCTGTTAAATGTCCCTGTAGGTTAGCATGATCCTGATAAGGGAAAAGATAGAGTCCGTAACTAGAGAAGTGGGACTTGTAAATGCTGTCAGTAGCAGCCCAGCTTCAAAGGAGACTATGGTATTTTATACTCTCCTTGATACACTTGTACCCGTTTTTAATAAAATATACCCCTCTTGTTATGGTTTTACGTATTGAAACCTTTGTTTTAAATGAAAAATTTTCAGGGGTGTTTTTGTTTTAAAAGCCGGGTGTTACATGGTGGTGGTGGTTTGAGCCGAGAGCAAGAGGAAGAAGAGAAGAGAGGATGAGTTGGTTTGGTGGTTTGGTTCAAATGAGATGGTGTAGTTCCCTTTTGCTAGATTTGATTGTGATTTTCTTATTATAAAATTATTAGCCTTTTTAGTATCCTAGATCTTGAATAGTAACCATGGATTGAGACTTGATGGCTTGGGTGGCTTGTGGCTGTCGATGGGGTGGGGTAGGGGGTGGGGTGGGTTAGTTTTTATAAAAATGGCAATGTACTTATAAAAATATGTGATTTTTATAAAATCGTAAGCCGTTTTAGTGAAATTTTGTGAGTTTTTGACGAAACGAAGTTCTAAATAATTATTTTGTATAAAAACATTGTCAAACATTTATTTTTATTGAATTATAACTCGTTGGGTGTCGGAATACGCGTTTAAGCGCAGTATTCTTCCGATTTCGCGATTTTTGACGTTTTACTGGAAATTGCATTTAGCTTTGAAATTAAATACTAGATATTATTACGTTCCATATTATATAAATTGTTATTTAATATTTGATGTCTAAGGCACCACATTTTGTATTTTGAGTCCAAACCCTGTGTACATTTATCCGTTCACAGCGATTTAATCGTTATAACTTTCGCATACGAACTCTGTTTTCGACGTTCTATATATCCACAGGTTCGTATTTACGAGTAGATCATTTTATGAATATTATTATTCTCAAAATAATAATTGTACGATTATCGAATTTTTACGCTACAGTAGTTTGCTGTCCGTATTTTCTACTTTTAATCGGTAACTGTTTTGACTTAGCATACATAATACTATAATATTAATGATTCATCACAAAAGTTATGGAAAATAACTTTTCAACATATAGATTAACATACGCTTCGTTTGACTACAGTTGACTTTCGTTGACCCAAAATTTACAATTGTCACAAAACCTCTTTAGTACCTTATCCAAGTATGTACTTTGACTAAGTCCAATCAGTCTTTTCTTTCTATCTCTAAAAATCCTTATCCTAAGAATATAGGCTGCTTCTCCTAGGTCTTTCATGGCAAAACACTTTCCAAGCCAATACATAACATCTTCAATTGGGGTGCCTAGGAGGAGTCAAGTATGAAACTATTACACATTCCTTAAGATAGTCGTGAAAATCGATACTAAGATACTCTCCGCTTCTATTGGATATAAGCATCTTTATTTTCCTGCCTAATTGATTCTCGACTTCATGCTTGAATTCTTTGAACTTTTCAAAGGTTTCTGTCTTATGCTTGATTAAGTAGATATAGACATATCAGTTGTAATCATCTGTAAAAGTCACATAGAATCGATTAGCATCCCTTGTGGATGATTTGAAGGGTCCACGCACATCTGTGTGTATGAGATCTAACAAACCTTCACCTCTTTCACAAGATCCCGTGAAAGGTGATTTTGTCATCTTTCCCAAAAGACAAGATTCGCATGCATCATCTGACCTTAGGTCAAATGATTCAAACACTCTATCCTTTTGGAGTTGGGCGTTGCGTTTCTTATTAATGTGTCCAAGACGACAATGCCACAAGCATGCCTTGTCTATTCCATTTGACAAATCAATTTGAAATACACTATTGCCTAAATTGTCTACACATGCCACAGTTTCATACACACCATTACAAGGTAAAGTATCAAATATAAAAACACAATTTTTATAACTGAAATAGATCCATTCATCATCAAAAGAATATCTATAACATTGTCTGAACAATGCATGAAAATAAATACTATTCCGTGTCATTTTTGACGAGTAACAACAATTTAATAAATCTAAACTAACATCACTACTAAGCACTAGACTATAAACTCCAATTTTGGTAACAGGAGAAGATTGCCTATTCCACATGATCAAGTTTATTCTTACGTGCTACACCTCCTCACTTTCTTTTAGGCCCTGCAAATCAGAACAAATGTGAAAACCACATCCTGTATCAAGGAACCAAGAACGAGAACATGATGAGTTATTATAAATAATGTATGTACCTGCAGATAACGACTTTATCTTGCCATCCTTGTGGTCTTGCAGGTACTTTGGGCATCTGCGTTTCCAATGCCCTTTCTTGTTGCAGTAGAAGCAATCGACCTCTTTGGGATTTGGGACGGGAGGAATGTTAGAACTGGGCCTGGTCTTTGGGCTATTGCTAGATGACCCGACATGGGCCTTGCCCTTCCAGTTCTGTCTCGGAGGACCTTTCCTCTTCTTCCTCTTTCCTTGCGCAATGGCTAGAACAGGAGCACTAGTAGAATTGGAGGCTAAACCTTTACCCTTCATTCCTACTTCGACGGTCTATAGTAGGTTGTGCAACTGAGCCAAGGTGATCTCATTGTTGTTCAGATGATAAGCCAAAATGAACTGATCGTAAAAACTTGGTAAGGAGTTCATGACTATATCAATAGCCAACTCCTCATCAAAGTGCACATTAAGCTTAATGATGCATTCCACGTATCGTTGCATTCTCTGCACATAGTTACACACAGACTCTCCCTCTTTCATTTTGCATGCCATGAGGGCCTTGACTACTTTGTATTTTTTCTGACGAGCTCACTTATGGAACATTTCCATAAGGTCCTTGTTTATCTCATATGACCAATAGTCCTCATAAAATCTCTACAATTCAAGGACCATAGTGGCGACCATGATGTAAGCCACTT
>CM042011.1:125070751-125098251 GCA_023525715.1 Cichorium intybus | reverse complement strand
TTGGCTGAATGGATTAAGGACTTAATGGACTTTTGGATTTGTTCATAGTTAACGATGCTAACTGTGCTGTTGACTTTTGTTGACTTTGACCGTTGACCGTTGACTTTTGACCAGTTTGACCTTTGGTCAAACTTGAGGGTTTTGGATACTGGTATTATAGGATTGTCATGTTTGGGATTTAGGAGGTTCTGAGTGGAATTTTATCTTATTAGGACATTCACGTTGTCGGATCCGTGGACGCGTGTGAGGAGTGCTGTTTGGCCTTGCGGATCAGGTGAGTCTTCTCACTATATTATGGTTGATATTACATGCGTAGGTAGCTTTATCACTTTGTGTAATAATATGATGTATGTGACTTACGTATTTACCGAAAAGATTGGGGCGAGCCCGTGAGTCAAAGAATGAGTTGATTAGACAAGATCGGGGCAAGCTCGTGAGTCTAGACAATATCGGGGCGAGCCCGTGAGTCAAAGATTGATTCGGTGATGGATGAAACGGGGCAAGCTCGTGAGTCCTTAGCCGGGGCGGATCGGGGCGAGCCCCAGAGCCAGATCGATCGGGGCGAGCTCGATGACCTTTTGTGATTGTGTTTATGTTATTGATCGTGTGGTATTTTTTGGAACTCACTAAGCTTTGTGCTTACTCTTTCACCCTTACTATTTTTCAGGTATTTGTTGGCTTGAGCTTGGAGCACGGCGTGACTGTACCGCATCTGAGGTTTTTATAATCAAGTCTTCTGATGGATAATGTTTGTAAAAGTTTTTATTTAAATACAATTTAAATGTTTTAAATACTAAGTTTTAATTTAGATGGTTTTTATTAGTTAACCCGTTTTTTGTATTTGACCCGTTTTTAAAACTAAAAATTTTATTACTGGATTTGAGACGTTACAGCATCCCTGTTACTTCTATCCACCTCAAATCTAAGGGGTCTTTTGGGTCGTCCCTCATATCCCAATAATTTATCCTATCTAGCAGCTGCGCCACCCCGCCTCAAAGGGGCTAACTTCCCGTTATGCTCTATTAGGCTTTTCGAACGTACATCCTCGGAGCTGTCATATAGGTTGAGTTTCATTTTTCTGAAGAGATAGCTTGCTCGACAAGCAAGGGTAATGCAAAATATGAATAAGGATATATACTTGCACAAAGATAATATATTAGATTGTTATTTTCCATAAACATATAAAAAGTAACATGGTTTATAAATTTTTTCACCTTATCCATGGTCTAGCAAGCCAGGAAATCATTTAGAGGAGGACGTAGACTTGAAGTAGACGTAGACTCAGAACTGTCATATGGGTTGAGTTTCATTTTTCTGTAGAGATAGCTTGCCCGACAAGCAAAGGCAATGAAAAATATTAATAAGGAAATATACTTGCACAAAGATAATATATTAGATTGTTATTTTCCATAAACATATAAAAAGTAACATGGTTTATAAAAAATTTCACCTTATCCATGGTCTAGCAAACCAGCAAATCATTTAGAGGAGGACGTAGACTTGAAGTAAAGGTAGACCAGTCATCTGCCTCTCTGGTTAAAGAATGTAGGAGGCATAGTGGTTCATTAGTCTCCTTCATTCCTCCTATCCATCCAACATCTAATCCAAAGTGTCATATGCTGCAAGAGTTTCACAACAATCACAACAATACAATAACAAATAATTACTCATATAAGTATACAACTTTAAATGCTTACTCACTCATATAACCAAGAGGGTTGAAACACTCCATATAGTAATTCTCAAAAGTGCATATTCATTTCAAACCCGATACTTCTATGTAGGATCACTATGCCTGGATAACGAACTTGAAATAATATTGTTGCCTCTATAACATAACCAACATACGACTATATGAGTAAGGCACTATGGTCGGGCAAGGGTATAACCATGGTGGTTGCCTTTTTTTCGTCGACGACGATCATGTGGGCTTGTGTCCTTCAAATATATATATATATATATATATATATATATATATATATATATATATATATATATATATATATATATATATATATATATATATTCACTTAAGCATAGATAATATGTATTTAATACGATGAAAACTTGACTAAGTTGAACATAACTATGATCACATAAGTAGCTATCCTATGGGAACCTGAAATTATTAAAATTAGTTAGTCACGACTATTTGTTAATAATATTAAAATTGTGAATATGTTAATACCTATTCTAACTGTCCAGGTTCTCTGCAAATGATAGGCTTTCAACAATTATTTTCTCTGATATTTCTTTGCTCAAAAAACTTGCGGTCAAAATGTATACCAAACACGTCCCAATTGCATCATCGTCAGATCTCTAAAAAAACTGGTTATTCAGCATTGAGTAATTGTATTGCTTCCTACCTTTTGTTCCTACTCATATTCCTACCCATGTTAAATTATGACACTTGTCATATTTAATAAAAGTAATAATATTTAAATACATATGTCATGATATCATATGAGTAAGAATATGGGTAAGAATAAAAGGTAGGAAGAAAAACAATTTCTCTTCAACATTAGATTTCCTAAATCTAATATAGATAGAAAAGAATTTGATATTTCTGGCCGTAAACATTTTGACTTTCTTATCTCCATTTCAATTTTTTGTTTTTGGATATTTAACAAAACAAAATCCCAATGACCCAACGAAATTCGATGTGAGCCAATCTAAAAGTATAAACGATTAATCAAAAATTTCGTTATTGGAAATAGTTTGATGCATCGGTATCATAAGACATAATGGAGCATCACCTCTCATTGACGATATATCGATACAACCGCTAAATGTCGACGTCCTAAACATTTCTAATTGGGGCATTTGCAACCTGTTTGTAATCTCCAATAGGTTGTTAGCTTAGCATTTGGAATTAACGGAAACATTAACGTTTTTATTTGAATGCTTAAAACATTAAAAGGTTAAACATGAGAAATTTTCATAGATGAGATGATCAATTTGAAAGGACAAGTATATGATGGACAAAGTGTGAATTAAGGGCTTGTACTTTTGTAAATGGAGATGATTCATAATGCGAATGTACATGCCTTTAATTGCACTCTTTGTGCACCAAACACTTGTACTTTATCAGATGGATCTTCCCTATCTGCGAAGACCTATGATATTTTTCGATCAAAACAACATTTTAACGAAAATGTGTAATTATAGTGTTAAATTAAACAATTATCACATCTACGCTAATGGAATAAAAATAAAAAACTTACGTAATTTCCGGGGTAATGAGACATGAGAGAGTAGAGAGAATTTTCCAACTTGAAAGAATAGAAATGAAGTGAAAATAAAAAATTTTGAATTTATATATTTTGGGTCCATGGGCCGGTTCGCAGCCCAATACACGTCACGTCAACGTTTTCACAGCCCATGAGAATGACAAGTTAGCATTTTCGCAACTGATCATAACCAACTACGATTTTCATACTATTTTGACCTTTTAAGTATTCTTTTAGTTATTTTATGTTAAAACTTGAGAAAAAATAGTTATTATTAACTACGCACTATGCTCTCTACGATACGGCCAGTCAAGACGCAAGTAAATGGGAACATGAAGTCAAACCACAAAGATGATTTCTCTACGTGACTACTAATCGTCATTTGCTATAAGATTAATTGCAACAAAACCCCTTTATTCTCCATTCATTTTCTTCATACACATACACTCCTTAAATTCCAAACTTCGTCACTACACAACCTTCTCTTAAGTTATTGTCAATGTATTTCTCTTGAAAAAACATATATGCCACGATGGATCATCGGCTTTGGGTGGCTTCGTTCCATCGGAAGTCAATATTTATGATTATAAATCAAAAACCATACATGTTTCACTAAAATATCGTGGCATTTTTTTATCGTTAACTCCACTAACATATATATTTTCTATACATTGGTAATATAAAAAAAAATCAAAAAGACAGTAAGATGTGCAGTGGTTTAAAAAAAAGGGAATAATATTGGGCGGTGAGAAACATCCGTGGGGGTTAAAATGATTAGAGTACAACAGCAAATGCGACGATTTTATAGCCTCGGTTACTACAAAGACAAACATCTTCGTGGGGAAAGAGAGCATCTTTTGGAAATCGTTGCTCCTCCAAAATTCACCAATCTCTAGACCATCGTAAAGCTTATTTTATATTAATTAATCATCACATTTATTTTATTATAGAAGCTCTTTTAGTACATGATATATGATTATATAGTTAAAGTGTTTATTATGTTTAATGTTTGACGATCACAAATCCAGTTGTGCTTCTGAGTTCTGGTGTTCTGATTTCTGTGTTTAAAATAATCTGATTTTAAGATGCATTGAAGCATATATGAAGCATATGTAACAACTGTTTTGTTTTCCTTGTCCCGTCTTGTTTCCTTTATAAGTGTTTGATAGTCTTTTAATCTGAACGGGTTAATAGGCTATGAACTATTCAGAATGTTTGTATCATAAAATTTTTACATCTTAATCGGACAGAGCCTTTTAACGGGTTTGAACTTTGAACTATTAAGTAGAAATATATATCTGAATCATTCTTTTGCCAAAACAACTTTTACATATATCATCTAATCTAAAAGCTTTTTTTATTCAGTCTCTTAATGATTAAGACGTTAAATCATAGATCTAAATCATCCAGATGATGTCAAACAGCCCCTATACAGTAGCTATGTTTTTTTATAAAATCCGCCGGTTCAAAAAATGTGTAAATATGATAATGTCTAACTATTAACAACTTTAATTACTTTGTTAGAACTAATTGTTTGATTTTTAGATGTCAATATCAGTCGTCTTGAAAATGTTTATTCATACACCACTTGTAATAACTTTGTAAGACCCGTTCCGCCGAGTCGCGGCCAGGAGGAATCCGCGGCACGGCTTTAGGAAGAGTCTAGAATCGCGTAGGATTTGTACGCGCGGCGCGGTTCGAAAGAATCCGCGGTGCGCCGCAGTCATGAAAAAACCCTAATTAGGATTTAAACGCCTATATAAAGGACCCCAGCCCTAGGGTTCGTGTTTTTGGAAGTTCTCTGGAGTAGAGTCGACTGGTTTCAGCAGAGGCTCTTCGGTTCTAAGGCTTTGAAGATTTGAAGGAAGAGATACAACGTGGGGAAAGGCTTGTAGCCGATCGGGTGCATTCCTCTGTTTCCCAGAAACAAGGTAAGAGGATCTACCTTCTGATATTTCATTCTATCCCGTCTTTATGGTGTTATCCCTTGATTAGTAGTCTTAGATGACTTGTAACACTTAGGGTTTGGACCAAGGACATGCATGGACTTGCATGTCCATAAGAGACTGACCTTAAGGTAGTTTCTGATCCTAGGAAGGGTGTAGAATGGAACCCTAATCAATGGCTGTACTGGTTAAGAGAAAAAAGAGGATTTCAGACTATTACGAGTCCACGACGCGGACAGGCTATGTCGGCGACGCGGGTTCGAGTAAAACCCCGTAAGTGTAATGATAGTCCGCGACGCATAAGGGAGAGGTCGCGCCGCGGCGAGCGACTGATTGACCAAAAGCTTACTTCCGACCCATGGTTGTTAGCAAATGTTGGGTCTGACCTTTAGGCAAGTCTATAGGAGTTTTGGTGAGTGATTAATATGTTGTGTATGTGGGATTTAGGTGATCGGACGCGCCTAGTTTGGGATATTAGCAAATTATCCGGACGGTTGAGATTCAGGTGAGTATCCTCACCTTACTATATGATGTTGCATGTTAGGCATCTTGTGTGTTGTTTATAGTTATATGATTGCTCTATATATGTGGTTATTTGTTGTTGGGCTCAGTACTGATGCGTGTCCCCTCGTAGCTGTTGTATGGCGAGTTGGACTATTGCCTTATCCCATAGCTGTTGTATGATGGGCTGGGCCATAACCGGGAACCCATAGCTGTTGTATGATGGACGCCCGTAGCTGTTGTATGGCGGGTAGGGTCGGGTCGTTCTTGAGGACGAGTTGTTTAATGTGTGGGCATGTATGGTAATTTGTGGAACTCACTAAGCTTTATGCTTACCCGTTGATTTTAAAACATTTTCAGGTACTTCAGTTGATAAAGGGGTGAGCTCGGCGTGACGGCGGCGCATCGCATATTTATGATTTGCAGTTATATTATTAAATAAAATTTATATAATTATGGGACGTATACACTCTGATAATAGTTTTGATGAACACCGCTTGAGCATGTTAATAAGATTATCTATGTTTTTACTTACACTTTTAAAGAAAAATTTTGATTGAAAATTGGGGCGTTACAAATTGGTATCAGAGCCTTGGTTTGAGGGTTTTGGATGAACTGTATTGGGAATCCAAACTCAAACTTAGGACTGAGAGCTTTTCGTTAAAGAAATAATGTTTTCTCTATAAAAGTTTTAAGTAGTTAGGTTAAATAACATGTGGAAGATTCCCTTGCATGTTCTTGTTTGATTGTTGCTTGGGGGTTTGAAACATGGTATGCACACCTGACTTATGATTTTTAACAGATAATGAGTTTCGAAAAGAATGAGATGCGATGCGAACCGTCAACCGAACTCAAGTAAGTTTTTGGTGATTCCCAATTACCCATGCCAAGTTTGTGTTATGTGATGATATATGTATGCCAGAAAGTAGGCGTGGAATTTAGTAAGGAAATGCATGCTAGAAATGCTTGGATTAGGATGCCTTCTGCCTGTTGTTTGTTATTTGTGCTGCTTTAGAATCTATGCTAACACTATTAGGTTGCTTAGTGAATGCTATTGGGTTATATACGATTAGGATAAGATAGCCTAAGAATTCTTGGTCTAGCCTTACTGGCTGTTCCTTGTTTGGTTGTGACTTTGGGGTAGGATCATTTATTTTAATGTCTATTTTATTCTCGATTGTGTACGACTATGTGTCCGTGAGGCGACTCGATGGTGTTAGCAGAAGTTCTTTTAGGCACGGGTGGGGTGTGAGATCCTAGGTAGCCTAGGATGAGTGTTAGGCACTTGGGTGCGAGACCGTATGAATACCAATATCGAATAGATGAGTGGGTGGTGAATTAGAGTATTGGGGGACAAATTCTGGAACAAGTAAGAATAGGTGTGGAAGGTAGTACCGGGCCCGTACTACCGAAAGCACAGGATTCATACTTGAGTCAGGAAGAGTTACCCAAAATTCTAAGAACCGTGTAGGGTAGAGAATCAGGTATGATTCACATTATGAATTAGTTGCGAAATGAAAGTACACGTCTTCATCGTGGCGATGTTCATTAATGAAGAGTGGATTGGGAGTAGTTTCGGGTGTAACCAATGGAGATGGATCGGGATGGATCATAGGTGCAGAAATTGATCGTCGTTGAGGTATCAACGAGGGGTATGATTGGCAGCAATGGGTTAGGCGATGTATCCGGGTTGCTAGCCGATGCATCTGGGTTTTGCATGTCAATGTTTCGAAGGTCTATGGATGTGAATTCTGATAGACCTTATTCCTGTTTAATGGACTAACGGCATGGTATGAGGATTGGATTTGTTACAAAGGTTCGAGGAGCTGATCGATCGCGATCAGCACTAGGTATTGGCTCAGATTCCAAGTGGGGGAGAGTTGTTGTTCTAAGAGAAGGAGCGAAGCTTAATGCGCAAATAGCTCAGCTACTGGAATATGGGAGTACTTGCATTATGAATTATCAAGCGTTAGCTTGGGTTATGATGATAGAGAGAAGGGATTAGCAGCTTGTTGGAAACTGTGACCTGGGAATCTACAGATAGGTTCTAGAGGATTACTAGGTACTCCTTTAGGGAATGGACTAGAATCCAGATTGATTGAAGTGCCGACATTATGTCGACTTGTGTCACTCGAAGAGCAGGAAGGGCCCGTCCAGCTGCTGAAGCTGATAGACCTTGACTCCTGCTACCCAGCTGAAGTTAGAGTAGTTGGAAACTACGTACAATGTATGGTGAAGAGTGCGTGTAGTGACGTTTGAGGCGAAGACCCACAGAAGAGGGCTTCTTGGACGGTTCACTACAAGTGGAAGGGTTGAAGCAAAAGGGGAAGAAGGGTTCCCTATGTGACATAACCGACCACTGAGGAAGGAAGTCTCATGGCAATGAGGGAGACGGCGTGGGGATGGATACCCGCGATCTAACAAGGCAGGAAGCTCGCCGGCAGGGGCTAAGGCCTTGAAAAGGGAAAGTTGTAGCTTGGAGGAGGAAGATGGGAGTGTCATTGCGTGCTGGAGCTAGCAAGTGGTTATTGGTGCATCGAGTAGCTTTTCACCTTAGGGTAAAGGTGTTTGGAATAGCTTTGAGTAAAGGGAATTCTGCAAATTCAAGGAAGCGGTTGGAGGTTGTATGCATTGCCAAGAGGCAAGGATCTTGGCCATGCTAGGGATGCGTGGTCACTTCCATGGGAGTTTTGATTATTTCCATTAACGCACGGAGAACGATGGACGATTGTATTTCGTTTCAACTCAGGACCTGGATGGCAGTAGGAGCGAGAGAGTCAAGTTTGGTATAAAAAGGGGCAGAGCATGGAAGTTGGGACGCCGGACTAAGGAGACAACGCGACCTGTTGGTTCGACTGCAAGATTGCGCAAGCTATGGTGACGTTAGACACCAGGGGTTTTGCTTGCATGGACTGATACTCAGAAGGATTGATGCAGAAAAATTATTCAGAGACCGGGAATCTACTTCAGGCTTCAGCAAGAGTTATGCATGTAGGACAAACGTTTTCGAAATAAGGAATGTGTCATATGTGACAGCTCATATCAGGAGCGCTAGTCAATAGTTTCAAGGAATGAAAGTATCGCAAGCCGAGAATCCTTTCCAGGCAGGAGAGGCTGGGCGAAGTTAGGAAGGGGTCGGAGCGAGGTTTTAAGGAAACGTTTTGGTGAGATTGTGTATCGATCGGGAAGGGTCAGCACGGAAGCAACATATTAAGCAACGATAATATGAAGACAGGACGAGGGTTATGCTAAGCGATGCTAGGAACAAGGATAAGCGTTGGCCAGGAGCATTGGGTCGTATTGGTGTAGTGATCGATTAAGGATTTTACGTCCTGGAGGATTGGTATCTCACGTGAGTACCGGGGTACACTGCCTTGTTCGAGGTTGTGCCCCCTCGTGCCTCGGTGAGAGATAAGGTGTTATCGGATGGAGTGTGCTATGTTGAGGTGGTACTGTGCTGTGTTCTGGTGAATACTTTGTGCTGATCGGGAGTGCCGGGTGCTTTATTGTAGCAATAATGTGTCGTGTTCCCTCGAGTACGAGATACAGTTTTAGCAGGCTGATTGGCCAGATTGGGTTGTGGGGCAGATGATTTCTGTGCAGGATGAGATAATGGTTATCTGGTTGCCGAGGATTGGTACTCTTAGGATTGTTCAGTGGGATGAAAGATGATTATGGATCCTTCCATGATCGCATTTGCCGGAGTAGTTGAGGTGAAGACTACCTTGGTTTTGCTGATGGCTGTTTAGCTGGTGAGAATGAAAACCAAGGGCGGATCAGGGCGACATGAAGACTGGGCGGATTGGATTCAAGATAAGGATTTAGATGGGAAACCGTGGAAGGGAACGCCTTTAGGTGAGACAGTTCAGGTAAATAAAGGTTGTGGGGTAGGGTTAGCGGAGGATGGCTAACCCATTATGGTCGCCTTGGATGTTAGATATAGACAGAGCTTTTGTACGATGATGAACGAAGAAGTTTGTGTCAAGTTTTTTTTCGTTTCCCGAGGGGAAACACTGATGTGTATGATATTGGAGAGGATTACTGGTGATCTGGCCGGTAAGGAAGCGGGGAATGGTTAAGAGGAAGAGAGGTTTGATCGGTGGAAAGGTCAAGGCCAATCATCAAGAGATAGGTAGATGATTTGGTCTCCGAGGAATTCTGAGGTAGAATTTGGAGGTATGCCTGTATGGGTTCATCGTGGAAGTACCAAGGAACCCCTCAGTGTATTGATAAAATCAAGGATGTCGTAGACCGATGGAGTAGGAGTGCTCGCTTTAAGTCTATTATAGTATGCTGGTCTATGAAGGGTGGATGATGTTAAGGCTTGGGAGAAGGTACCCTGATATGGTGCTCTGGATGGTGATATCAGGTAAGGAGGTACAGTTCACCCAGGAGTTTAGGAGAAGGTTCGTAAAGTTGCGACACTCAACTTTGTTTCAGTATTGTGCATCACCCTTAGAAGGATGGCTGTATGGGGAGATCAATGTAGACGCTTGAAGGAGTTCCTTCGGGATTACGTTTTTAGTTTAGTGGGAGTTGTAGTTTCTTATGTAACGTTGGTAGAGTCCTTTATGATAATGGTTAGCACACGAGAAATGGTCTCTTGTGCAAGAAGTCGTACGGGAGAGGGTGTCAGGATTTCTATGCGTTCAGGAAGAGATTGTAGACTGATTTGAGCCGGAAGAAGAATCATGATAATATGCAGTGATAGGACCTGAGTTTATCGGTCGGAGTTTTGTCGTTAAGGTACCGATGTACTGGAAAGTTGGACCCCGGGTATACCGGATCGTTGTTAGTGTAGTAGATAGAATCTATGGCTCAATCAGGCTTGTAGTAACTTCTAGATTTCTTAGTTGAGGCTGTGCAATGCGACGCATTCTGAGCGTGCAATTGGGAGAGAAACTGCGAGACGATGGTTCGATCTTGAGTTTCAGGTTGGAAGTTTTGTTCTTCTTAAGGTGTCGCTTTGGAAGGGGGTTATTCGTTTCAAGAATCGAGGAAAGCCTGGCTCTAGGTACATTGGACCATATCGAATCATCGCACAAGTAGGTAAGGTAGCCTACCGATTGAAGCTGCCCGAGCAGCTTAGCCAGATTCACGACACGTTCCACGTTTCCCGACTCAGGAAGTATATTACCGATGAAACTTCAATTGTGCCCTTGGAGGGTATCCAAATTGACGAACGCTTGAACTATGTGGAGCGACCGGTTGCTACCAAAGAAAGGAAAATAAAGACTTTACGAAATAAGATGATAGGGGTAGTTAAGGTGCTATGGCAGCATTGTAAGGGGTCTGAATGGACTTGGGAATCCGGGGAAGAAATGCGAAGGCATTACCCCGAGTTGTTTACAGGCACTGATTTCGGGGACGAAATCCTTTCAAGTGGGGGAGAATTGTAAGACCCGTTCCGCCGAGTCGCGGCCAGGAGCAATCCGCGGCGCGGCTTTAGGAAGAATCTAGAATCGCGTAGGATTTGTACGCGCGGCACGGTTCGAAAGAATCCGCGGCGCGGTGCGCCGCAGTCATGAAAAAACCCTAATTCGGATTTCAACGCCTATATAAGGACCCCAGCCCTAGGGTTTGTGTTTTTGGAAGTTCTCTGGAGTGGAGTCGATTGGTTTCAGCAGAGGCTCTTCGGTTCTAAGACTTTGAAGATTTGAAGGAAGAGATACAACGTGGGGAAAGGCTTGTAGCCGATCGGGTGCATTCCTCTGTTTCCCAGAAACAAGGTAAGAGGATCTACCTTCTGATATTTCATTCTATCCCGTCTTTATGGTGTTATCCCTTGATTAGTAGTCTTAGATGACTTGTAACACTTAGGGTTTGGACCAAGGACATGCATGGACTTGCATGTCTATAAGAGAGTGACCTTAAGGTAGTTTCTAATCCCAGGAAGGGTGTAGAATGGAACCCTAATCAATGGCTGTACTGGTTAAGAGAAAAAAGAGGATTTCAGACTATTACGAGTCCGCGACACGGACAGGCTATGTCGGCGACGCGGGTTCGAGTAAAACCCCGTAAGTGTAATGATAGTCCGCGACGTGTAAGGGAGAAGTCGCGCCGCGGCGAGCGACTGTTTGACCAAAAGCTTACTTCTGACCCATGGTTGTTAGCAAATGTTGGGTCTGACCTTTAGGCAAGTCTATAGGAGTTTTGGTGAGTGATTAATATGTTGTGTATGTGGGATTTAGGTGATCGGACGCGCCTAGTTTGGGATATTAGCAAATTATCCGGACGGTTGAGATTCAGGTGAGTATCCTCACCTTACTATATGATGTTGCATGTTAGGCATCTTGTGTGTTGTTTACAGTTATATGATTGCTCTATATATGTGGTTATTTGTTGTTGGGCTCAGTACTGATGCGTGTCCCCTCGTAGCTGTTGTATGACGAGTTGGACTATTGCCTTATCCCATAGCTGTTGTATGATGGGCTGGGCCATAACCGGGAACCTATAGCTGTTGTATGATGGGTGGAACCTTCCCGTGTCCATAGCTGTTGTATGATGGACGCCCGTAGCTGTTGTATGGCGGGTAGGGTCGGGTCGTTCTCGAGGACGAGTTGTTTAATGTGTGGGCATGTATGGTAATTTGTGGAACTCACTAAGCTTTATGCTTACCCGTTGATTTTAAAACATTTTCAGGTACTTCAGTTGATAAAGGGGTGAGCTCGGCGTGACGGCGGCGCATCGCACATTTATGATTTGCAATTATATTATTAAATAAGATTTATATCATTATGGGACGTATACACTCTGATAATAGTTTTGATGAACACCGCTTGAGCATGTTAATAAGATTATCTATGTTTTTACTTACACTTTTAAAGAAAATTTTTGATTGAAAATTGGGGCGTTACAAACTTGTTCATAATAAATTACCAAGTACAATTGATATGATCATTCAGTTTTATCTATTTAAGTTTTTCTTAATTTTTAATAAACAATTAAATTATTTATATAAAGAGTAAGGTTCAAAGTTCAAACATGATCAAGTTATTTGGTCAAACTACATAACTAAATTTGGATCGTTTGATTAAATTCTTTTTTACTAAGATTATAGATTGTTACTAAGCGATTACATATGACTATGCAAGTTATAACGCCTACAAGGCTACAATTACAAATCACTTCCATCATATAAATTCAATCAGGGGCAAAAGTTGAGTTCCATAGTTTAACTACACAATTTGATTATATTTTGAACTCACCCTTTATATATAGATAATAAGATAGTTAAAGTTTTTCTACATTTTGTTTTTCTATCTTATGGTATGTTCAAACATAGTATAACGACTTAATATTCAAATTCAAAAATAATACACAAGTCTTAACTCATGATCTAGAAATCGTCATGTATTATACGAAAGACACGTTTAATGTAATAACCTTTATATTAAGCCATATTGTTTTGTCTCGTATATATCATATGACATATAACTAACATACATAATAACTAATTTGTTGATAACTTATATGATTCATAAGAACCTCAATACAGACAACAGATCTACTCTATATTATAATAAAACACTTGAATCGTTTTATATTTTATTTAAAGTGATGGTTGGGAGAGGGGTGGCCGTTATTTTGACAAGAAGAGCATATAAGGGTTTGGAGGGTTCATGCGCTAACCACTGGTGTTCCACGTGACGGGGATGGTACAAGACTGTTGTTGGGCTCCTCCAACTGCTTGTTGTTTTGTAGAGAAGGAGAGTAACTGAAACCGATTTGACACCCTCTGCCTAAAACTGACCATCTCCATTCACTGATTTTTCCACATCTCAAAATTCCATCCACAAATCTCATTACATGCTTATGCTTTGACTCAAGTGAGTGGTACCAACTTTTACCGCAAGATATTGATTGCCACATAGCCAGTGGCGGATCCAGGAATTATCATTAGGGGGTGCAAAAAAAAATTTCCCGAATGTAAATGGTGCAGTTATAGAAAAAAGGGTGCACTTTTGTGGGTAATTGATCAAAATCCAAAGTTTAAGTTAATTAGTGGGTGTCATTTTTTTCCGAGGGGGTGCCACGTACTAGAAAAATTTTTTTTTTTTTTTTTTTACAAAGGCCCGCAAAAGTTGAGCCGGTGCACAGCCCCCTCCATGCTCTATACTGGAACCGCCACTGCACATAGCATCACCTTATAATTGTATTTTTTTTGTTCGATGGAATGATTCGTCATTGTTGTCACATTTTTTCTTAATAATTTATTTTAACGAATAAAAAAAGTTAGTTGGTTTAAAGAGAGGAGAGAGAATGCGGTAAGAAAATGCCGTTGGAACCTCTACGATCTCGGCAATGCCGAGGCCCAAGGGACGGGGACGGTGTTTGTCGAGCAACTTCATCTTTGCCGAGGTGATGCAGAAGCCACCGTGGCCTTAGGTTGAAGGGAGTACGTCCATCATATTTTTCTTATTTTTTTTTAACTATCATGCAAGTGTTATATATTCATCACCTCTTATTTTTTTTATATTTTTTAATAAATATATTTTATATAATATTAAAATTATATTTGATTTATAGGGAATTTAAGGCCATAAATTCAAATATATATATATATATATATATATATATATATATATATATATATATATATATATATATATATATATATATATATATATATATATATATATATATATATATATTATGCATAGAACCATCTCCTTGACCGTTAGATCAAATTATGGTGATAAGGGTATGATGGTAAATTGCACTTATATGTTCATTGATGAACATACGTATATGTTCATTGATGAACATATACGTATGTTCATTGATGAACATATATGTATGTTCATCGATGAACGTTGTGTTCAAAATCCCAGAAAATATTTTTGTTCATAAATTGGTCATGTTCATAAGTGAACATTGCATAATATTGTTCATGTTCACACATGTTCAGTACCGAACATGTATGAATCTTCATATATCAAACACAAAAACTCAAGTGTTCGTTAGTGAACATGGATTAACATTATGCATTTATACAGAAACTCAAATCTTCATAATTGAACATGGAAACATCTTTATACATTTATATAAAAACCAAAATGTTCATAAGTGAACATAGAAGAATATTAATACAAAACCTAAAATGTTCATAACTCAAATGTTCATTACTGAACATTTGTCTCAATCCATCTGTCTATGTTCATCTACATCGATCTATCTGTCTCGATCTCTCTCTATTTCTCTTCCTTGATCCATCCGTCTCCATCTCTCTCTTTCTGATCATTCGTTGGAGAAACAACGCCAAAATGAATATTTCTATTGAACAAAAAATACATAAAAGTGTTCAATACAGAACAAACATATGTTCATTAATTAAAAAACAGCTTAACTGCTTGTTTAAGATCAACATAAACAAATCTCTATATGTACATAATCGTTAATGAACATTCTTCAATGTTCATTAGTGAACATTCTGTTTATTAATGGATATTCTTCCTATATTGTTCATTAACGAACATTCTTCATTATTCATTAGTGAGAATTCAGGCAATGACATCTTGTATCTCAATTTGCACCAAAATCAGACAAAACAAACATATTCTGATGATCAATAATGCTAGAATAAACTACTTTCAAACATCAATTAGTTTATGCATAACGAAATCAGTTAGAAGAGGAAACGTAAATCAAATCAGTTTATGCCAAACATAGATTTCTAGAATTAATTCGAAATCGAAATCGAAATCGAAATCGATTTATGGAATCAATTCAAAATTGAACACTAAAACAAATTTAACTGAACAAATAAAGCTGATTTAAGTCAAAAATAGATTTACGTTCATAAATGTTCAGTAATGAACATTCAAGATAAAATTTTCAGAATCTTTCAAACTTGTTAAGATAAACTGAAATCAGAACATGAGACTTGTTCTGACAATGAATCCGACCAAGAATCACCGTCTCCGGCCACCTATTAAACAGCCGGCGCCACCAGAGAAGCATTGAAGATGGTAAAACCGCCGACAACAGCCTTGCTTCTTTGTCATCTTCCGTTGGCGGTTGCTTTCCAATGAGATGCAGTAGAGATTTTCGATGAGAGGTACATGGCGGTAGTTGAGATCTCCGGTAAGGTAGAAGAGTCGATGCTTTGGTGGTAGCGATGAAGAAGAACACGTGAAAATCATTTGGGTTGTTTGAAGAGATAATTGGGGTATTTAATTTTACAGATCCTGATTTTTAGGAACAATAATATTGTTTATACCTAAATTACCCTTGCCAGTATGTAATTCCATGTACTAGTGTCCATAATCTTATTATGCAACCTTTTAATCATATCCATTGATTAATTGATCCAATGACTTAAAAGAGAGTTCTATGGTTCTATATATAAAATGGGGTTCTATGTTGATCCCCTTCCTATATATATATATATATATATATATATATATATATATATATATATATATATATATATATATATATATATATATATATATATATATATATATATATATATATATATATATATATATATATATACTACGCAGTTAATAGCGCCGGTATCGCGGTTCGCGGTGGTCAGCATAATCGCGGTTCAGTTTAGCGGTGGAAAATAGCGGTACCGATAAAATCGCCGCGATTTACCGCTATTTTCCGCGATAATTAACCGCGATTTACCGCGATAATTCGTGTGGACGATTTTCATGAAGAGGTGAATGGTTTGGCCGATGATGACTTGGATGTCGATTAAATTTGAATTTGATACATTGACATTTTCTATATTAGAATGTTATGTTATATGACTTATGTATTAAATTAAGCCTTATGTGAAGTTTTTTGAATGACATTATGATATTAATTCTACTAGTAATAGTCTAACATATAAATTCTACATATTACTAAAAAACCGCTATACCACCGCGAAAACCGCAAAATTAAATATCGGTAGGTTACCGCGATAACGGTTTTGACCGCGATAACTGCATAGTATATATATATATATATATATATATATATATTGGTGTGTACGGATGTGTATATAAAATTGCAACAATTTCCACACGAGTTTTAAATTTGTAAATGGAAATACTACATCAAAGATAACAACACAACTAGGCAAGTGTACCTAATCGGTGATAGTATAACAATGGTAAATCCGGGTTTATCGAACCCAAGGGAAATTAGGTAGGCTTGTTGATCGGGTATAACTTTCGGGTTTCTGGTAGTTCTGATCGGGTAATTCAGGGCTTTTCTTTCAAAAAAATAACTAATACCCGATATGTATTGTAATTCGGGTATTCGGGTTTGGGTTGATCGAGTTTGGGTTTGGGTTGAGTATATTCGGGTATACCCGAAAACTACGTGTGGAGTCCATTGCAAACAAATGGCAACTTAAACTAATGAGTTTCAATCTCCATTATCAGATCGATAAATCAATTAAAGACCCAACTAAATTGTTCATTTTACATCCACAATATTGTAAGAACCCCAATACTCTACTAGTGCTTGTAAAATTACAAATAGAGAAGAAAATGATGTTGGCACTAACTCTCACCCGATAACAAATAGAGAAGCATTGATGATAATAGTCAAAGACTCAAAGGTGGGATCAATTCATTTAGTTCGTCATCACTCTTGTTTGATTTCATACTTGATAAACAATAGAGAATCCAAGTCTCAAAATAATTGTATAGATTTGACTGGTACATGATAATGGATGCTTTGATTGCATACATATCGACTCCGAGCCCTAGAAATCACTGGTGGAAATGGAACTGACTCCAACTGTTTGAATCGCACTCCACCGGTCAACAAGCTGAAGCGCATTTTAAATCGCAGTGACCACAGGGAAGCAACCCTTGAAGCGAGTGTTGAGGTAGAAGATTCGAGATTGAACCTTGAATCGGGGAAGGAGGTGAGAATTGAGAAGACGACTTCGGTTAAGTCACACACGGGAGATGAGACTAAGAACTGAGAAGATCATATTTAATCGGGTTAAACTGGTATACCCGATTTTGATTTAATCAACCTTATACCCGAATGAATACATTATGGATAACCTAAATACCCGATTATCCTTATCCGAAACCTGATTTATCCAACCCGATTAACCTGAGATGAATACAGGTCGGTCGGTTTAATCGAGTATTGGTTTTTTTGGACATGCCTAAAATGATGTATTTATGTTAAGAAAACTCATTATCAATTAACAATTTATTCAAACATGCAATAAATTAAATGGGGATTTTGGTAACAGTATTGTCTTGTGCCAAGAGACAATAGTTTATTTTTAGAGTAAATGTAAATGAAAACTTTAACATAAACATATACAAAAGATCATACTTAGATTTGATTCAACCAACTAGTGAGAGGTTGATCGAGTGAGTTAATTAGTTCCTACACACACATACACACACGCACACACACACACACACACACACACATATATATATATATATATATATATATATATATATATATATATATATATATATATATATATATATATATAGCGACCACAAGTCGTACAAAGGCGACACGGGCTGGTGGTCATATGGTGATAGTTACAGTGGTTACAGAGGGGGTGAGGTCCAGTATAAGGCTTTTTGTTTGGTTGGGCTTGTGGGGTGACTTGGGAGATAGGAGTGGCAGGGGTAATAACAACATGGTTTTGGTGATGGCTTTTCTGCTTCATTTTGTCGTGTCGGTGTGAGGACTCGGACTTGACAATTAGGGGAGTCTCAAGGGTCGGCTTTTCAGTAGACATCTTTAAACCCTTGCGTGGGAGGACACCATCGTTCACATTGTCCTCGTTGAGTTGACCTGCTATTTCAATAGCGGATTCCAGGGTAGATGGCCTGCTGCTGGTCACCGAATCACGGATCTGGCGCGGTAACCCTTTGATGTAGCGGCGTATTGCAGTTTTCATAGGTTGAACCATGTGAGGTAGGAGTCTTGAGAGATCATGGAATCTATTTGTGTAGGTCGCGTTGTCGCCTCCCACCTGTTTCAGATTCCAGAATTCCTCCTCGAGAGTTTGCAATTCGCTGTCAGGGCAGAACTTCTCCATCATGCGTTCCTTTAGTGTTGACCAGGTCATTCCCAAGGCAACAGCCTCTCCTTTTGCCCGTTTTTCTAGGTTCCACCAGGTGAGAGCATGACCTTGGAGGCACCCTGTGGCGTGACGGACCATCAGGTCCTCAGGACACTCGCTATGGATGAAAGTACTCTCCATTTCTTCGATCCATGTAAGGAGTGCGGTGGCACCATCGATGCCTTTGAAGTAAGGCGGATTGCAGTTACGAAAGTGCTTAAACGAGCAACGAGGAGTGGTTGCTGGAGCTTGCGGCTGAAGAGCTTGAAGTTGGGTTGCAATTGTTGGGATGACGTTTGCTACCTCCTTAGCGATAAGGGCGGCTAGCCTTCGGTTGCTGCGAGCAGCGTATGGGGGTCGTAATGCCATCTATGAGAAACACGCATATGGACTTGTGAGTTTTTTGTAAATTGATTATGGAAATTAAGTTTGTGGACATTGTTGGGTAAAATGATTGTAAAACACTTGTTGGGCCATGGTTAGGAGTGTTGGGCACCTTTTGGGCTTTCCATGGGTACTAAATGTGAAGCATGTAGCAATTGCATGGGCCCCCACAATACTAAGTTTTCACATGTTCTTCCCACTTCAAGGCCAATTAGGGAACTTAATAGTCCAATGAGTTGGCCATTTTGGAGTGTATCCTTTCGGATACGTTTGATAAGGTCGGGTATTTTGATGGCTCAAAAGTAATGTGAATAACGCGCTTTGGCCTATAGGTTTGGGAACTCTCGCCTTTGGTCCCTAGGTAAGCAAACTGGTCCCTCGGTTGATTGAGATGTATACGAATGCTTACCTAGTCAGGACTTTCAGGCTACCGGCACCTCCCCCTTCCAGTTACTACGCGTCCATTACTTTGATCCTACCCAACTAGAGTGGATGACTTTTAATTTCCTATGAGCTCTAAGGAATATATTTGTATATAAATTTTTATTTTGAAACCATTTGAGTATGTGTGTGATTTTAAGAGAAAGAGGAGAAAATTCACAAGTGTATGCACACATATAAGTGTCGGGAATAATACGTAAGCACATGAGGGAGCAATTAGCACACAAAAGTATTCCTAGGATTTTCTAAGTGCGAGTTGCATGCAGTTGTGTGTGCATTTTATAAACTAGCATACGAGAGGACCCTAGAGGCTATAGACTAGGTCAAGGCAATTAACCTAATTCTCTATAGTCAAGGGCTCTGATACCAATCTGTCACACCCCGATCCTTGGCGGAATCGATCAAGGCGTGATATATTGTTCAAAGTCTCATGACAACTATGTTATAATATGATTAGATTCAATTAAGTACTAAGTATGCAAACAAGATCCACAACATACAGATACAAATCCAAATATAACAACATTTATTACATCAAATTTAAATAGTCTTGTGGGTTTCTAAGGTACACCCTACTTTTCATCAACTTCATTCTTCAAATCTGCATCATGGGTAAAAACAGGTCAACTACGAGAGTTGGTGAGTAATCTAGTTTTATTAAAGAAAATTGTGAGTTTGAATAATTCGAAATTTGTTTTCTTTTGAAGTTGGCAAGCAACTGTTATTGAGATAACAGTTTATAAATCAAAAATTGATTAACAAATGATAACAACAACAATAAGTCCTCACCCTATATATATATATATATATATATATATATATATATATATATATATATATATATATATATATATATATATATATATATATATATATATATATATATAGGATGGAGCATCTAATCATCATACACACACAACCACGTGCGATCAATCACCTTAGCGTCCCAAGGCGGGGTGGTCAACCCAATAGCGATATTATTGTCCATAACGTACCTCAAGAATACGGGCATAGTCATGGAGATTAGACTAAAAATGATAATGCACTACAAGTACATGTAGCGTAAACAAACAATAATTATACAAATAATGATTCAAGTATAAATGTCCCAACAATGTCTTAATTGTGATAAAATAATAAAATGAAGTTGAAAATATATTAGAACCACATGATACACCCCAAAAGTATTGAAAATTATAAAATATGGGGTAGATTACTCACATTAGTCCAATAAGGAATACGCGTGTTGTACGATAGACGGCTCGAGTCAAAATGTCGTAGAACCTAATATAATTAATAGTTTTGGCTTAGGAATCGATAAACGGGAATATAGTATTAATAAAAATAATTAGACACATATTCTTATATTAGATGAATTAACAATAATCCAAATTTTGTTTTGAATATTAATGTATTCATATGTTAAATGAATTTTAAATTGAATTAATTACTTTGCTTAATTAATTTATATCTTCACATTAGGCAAGATTTTAATAATTTCTTATTAAAATAATAACTAATCAAATTATAAGTATTTACAGATTTTATATATTATAAACAATTATTTATATGAAATAATCATTAAAAATGCATTTTTACATGCTTAGATATTTAGAAAAATAGTTTTAAATACTAAACAGTAATGAAACATTCTGAAATTATCAGAAAATCATTATTTCATAAAATAGTAATTACTGTAAAATTTTCATATTTTTCTTAACTGCTTTAGTATTTATTTAGTATTTTAATAATTAAACCACAACAAAATTCGGGAAAACTAATAAATGATTCCCAAAATTTCTGGAAAATTAACCATAGTTTTCTAACATGATATTGAGCCTACTGTAAATATTTTGGATATTTCGGACTATGGGAAGTATTTCTTATGTTTTTCATTATTAACTAATCAATAAAATCATAAATAATAGGAAAATATTAAGAGAAATTCATTAGAATTTTTATTTATGATTAACATGTTATATATGATATTCTGATAAGGTTTTATAATTTTTGGACATGTGTAGCTGTTTATTATCAATTTAAACCATTAAATAACCATTAAATCAGGAAAAATAAGCAACCATTCTTACAAAAATCTGTAAATTTTGTCATGGAGTCTTTAAAATGTTAATAAGGTGCGAAAAATATAAAATCTAGTTTTTAACATACATAACTATATTTTGCAATTTATTTATCTACAACAAAATAAAATACAAAATAAGCATCAAACTGTAATATAAATGCATGAAACTTTATAAATCCACTTTACTCAATATATGGGTTGTTCTAAAATGTTCCCAGAATTTATTGACTGCAAAAATTATTTTATGTGAATTATTGCCCTATTTTATTGCAATAATTATAGTAATTCAATAAAAATAAGTTATTTTCTGAAAATTTTCAGAACTTCTTATTTTATTGATGGGATCCTGAGAAAAATCAGGTTTATGCATAAAATGAGTTTTAGATAGTTTGGTGGATTTAATTTGTTTCATTTATGAATTTGAGACTTTTAATAACATACCTTGATGAATGCTTCAAGAGGGATGAAGATTTGAGTATATTGGAGTGTTCTTGGCTGAAATATGAAGATTTCTAGGAGGAATTTCGAGATTGAGAGTGAGAGAAAGAATAGATATGGTTTGAGTGGTGATGAGAATAATGTGTTGGGAGAAAAATGAAAGGAAAGATGATGGGAGGTGTGAGTGGGAGACAATGGGAATAACTTTTGGCTTTTGGTGGTCTTCATAATTTCCCACTAGCACAAGCATCTCTATGTAATACACTAACTAATATAAAAATTTTATAAAATTTAATATAGAGTTTATAAAAATAGAGTTTTATAAAAAAAAATAGGTTATTATTTGATTATAACAATCTACTTTGATTTGAAGTTTAATTATAGCATTCAAGTTTGATTCTTTTAATTTAATTAGAGCATCATACTTTGATTTGATTTTAATATGGTATCATAAATTAATTTGATTATAGTTATAACGTTATACTATGCTATATTGCTATTAACGTCAATTTATATCGTATTGTATGGGCTTTGATCCTATTAGCGTCAAGTAAGCTCGAGTAGGGTTTATTAAATTTCCAATTGGGTTGGGTTGACCCGAATCCATTTTAGGCGGATGTCACAGGACACGTCGATCACAATTAAGCATCTTATTTCTTCTAGCATGTTTTACTTCTACGCATGACCCCTAGCTTGATTCACGAAAAAGTCTGATGGTACCATGTGTCAGTAGTGATACACGTGTCATAACACTACTTACACACTATACACACATAGTCTTAACTTCACCACTCGTTCCCAATTCACAAGTTTGGGCAGGTTTATACTACTTATACATATTACTAGCATTCTTAGTTCGCCCTAATAGTACACTTAAAAGTTTACGGTCCCTCACATTATTCACCAATGATTGCAAAATGCATCATGCATGCCTAAGCATGCATAACACCAAACCAGGTAAGCCTTCAAATAGTTGATTCTGCCCTAAAACAACAATCAAACAAGAACGTATACAAATGTCAAATAAAAAAATTTTAAGCCTATGTGATTTTATCATGCACAAGCAGCACAACTAAAAGCATTCCTGGTGCAGTTCTGTGGCAAAAGCATTAGCCTTGAATCCAGCAGACCGCCGTTCGAACTGAAAAGCTACACTTCTCTTTTCCTTTCATTTTGATGGGTTCCACGTCAGAGTCAACAAGCCCAGTCACAAATTTATTATTATTATTTTTTTTACAAATTTCATGCTTTTATACAAAGAAAATTGATGTTTGATAGGGGTTGCAGTTACAGTGACATTTATGGGTTCGCAACGGACTCATTAGAATTTTTAAAGGTTATCGTATTCGTACATGAACGAGGATAGTTTTAGTATAGATGACTTAGTGAGACATGTTTGCCTCAGAATCTTTAATTTATTTTAACAGTTGAGTTGTCCTCATGTTGGTCCAATGGTAAATATGTAAAAAGAAAATATGTGACTGAGATATCTATCCAAGTTTAAGTATCATCTGCCTTAGTTTGGTAAAATTGCGATTAACTCCTTCATATGCCTAAAATACCAGACGAGAAAATCAGACATAACATTTAACCGCGTTTGAAATTAAAATTTATATAAAAAATGTCAAAGTAAGTAAACAATATTTAATACTTATCTGGCCAACAAGTCTATAGAAACATATTAACATATTGTAGTTGTTTTTGTAATTTAAAATAAAAAGATATTTATAAATAATATATACTAAATTTAGAACATGATGGTTAAAAAAAATGATGCAGTCGATTGGGAAAAAGGATGGTCAAAAGAGGGCACGTGACCAGGGGGAACAGTCTTCAAGGGATCTGCTCTTCGCCGATCACGAGGTATACACTCTCCATCTCTCTCTGGTAAATGTTATGTACATAGAACCAGTGTTCTAAAAGGCGCGCAATTGCTTCGCAAAGGCACGCAAAGGCTCTGAGGCGTGTGCTCGACGCCACGCCATGAAAATCGCCGCCTTAAGTCATATATATGTATATATGTAATTATACATATATATTTATATGCAAAATTAAAAATTATAGACAAAATTTCAGCCTTAAGTCACGCCTTAAAACGCCGCAGCCTCGCCATGGCTCGCAAAGGCTTGAGGCTTGACCCTTCCGCCACGTTACGCCTCACGTCTTTTAGAACCTTGCATAGAACACACGAGATCTGGAAAACATATTTTTCCATATAAACTACATAACATTTTTCCCATTAGGATATATATATATATATATATATATATATATATATATATATATATATATATATATATATATATATATATATATATATATATATATATATATATATATATATATATATATATACATTTTTCCCATTAGGAGATATATATATATATATATATATATATATATATATATATATATATATATATATATATATATATATATATATATATATATATATATATATATATATATATATATATATATATATATATGTTCAAATGAAGACAATTAAAATGTTGAGAACGCGAGGACAAATATCAGCCATCTAAATTATAAGATCGATGATAATATGATTGTACCGTTTATGTAAATATAAAATCTTCAAGGTATCATTATACAAATATAAAAAGTTGGTAAGAGTATACTTGGTATTTTACTAATGCATTTAACTAATCATTCCTAAATTTACGTTTTTTAATATCGGAACTGATTAATTAACCCTTATACCTCAATTCGTTTCCCTCTTAAGATCACAGTATCAGAAAATCGCTAAACCTAGACTCTTGCGATTGGGCGATTGCTGCCGGCGGTTGCTGCTCTGGTGGTTGCTGGTTTGTCGGCGATTGTTCCTCCACCACCGGCGAGAATTGCACGGCTGCACCAGTGCGCTATCTTTGATCTCTGTTACTCTAGTCTCCAGGTGCCTTCATGGAACAGAGGTTTCAAGATCAACCCAGATCAGAATTTAGGAAGATGTAAAGAGATTGAAAGGGGAAAAGAGGGAGCAATTGATTTGGGAAGATGTAGAACAGAGGTTTCAAGATCAACCCAGATCAGAATTTCGATTCTTCATGTAACTCATTGATTTTGTTTTGAGTTTTTGTTTACTTCTTGATTTACCCATTTGAAACTCGTGGGCTTAAAGAATCGCAGCCTTCATAGACTGCAATTTTCATATTGAGTGCTTATTGAGTTATTTATAGGTTTTGATTTACAGAGTGTGTCTTTTTGTAGGGAGAGCTTTGTGAAGAAATGTGAAAGTAAAAATCTTGTTGAAATTGAACGAAAGGGGTTTGACACCTGGAAAAATGTGTCTTCAAAAGAACTAATCTTGTGAAATTTGAGTTTTTTTAATGGTTTTGTTAGGATCTTTTTATATGTAATCTGTTTTCTGTTACGTTTTAGGGTTTTAGTATAATCAACCTTGTATTCATTGATGATTAATCACTGATGAATGTATTCATTGATGATTATATGTATTATTAATTGATGATTATATGTAGCACAATTGTATTTATATGTGACACAATATCATTGATGAATTTAGGGATGTATAGTATGCTTATTCAGGGGTGAATTTGGGGTTTATAGTATGCTTATCCACATATTCACTGATGAATTTAGGATTTATAGTATGCTTATTCACTAATGAATTTGCGGTTTATAGTATGCCTATTCACTTATTCACTGATGAATGCACTTTCCTTGATGTGTTGGGTACAACATCATACTTTTTTGTCGCATTTTGAGAACATATCTAATTTTAAATTAATTACAACATCCTACTTTCAGTCCTATTTTTATAACATGTCTGATGCTATTTATACTTTGAACCATTTTCTAGGCATGAAGATGACACATTTTCTGGGTATTGTTGTTTGAAAGTGACGCGACTGCTTTGAAGCTGATCTGTTATATGGCTTTTCAAGTCGCATACGTGGTGAGGAGGTTGATCATGAACAATGTTGATGCAGATGCTTCATATTTTTTGAGACCATCGGTTGATCATGTTACTTATTGATTTTACATTCATTAGTTGTTTAGTTATGTTAAATTCATTGATGAATAATCATATTTCTTATTGATTTTGCATCATTCATTGATGAATTTAGGAGTTTAGTATATCCAAACATTGTATTCATTAATGAATAATCAGATTACTTATTGATTTTGCATTCATTAGTATAATAAATCATTGTATTCATTGATGAATACCAAAATTGAGAGCAAACTTGTAACCAATTTCACGTATATTCATGTATGAATTTCATTGAATTGTCATGTTACATATCCCCTGTACAAATGTTCATTGATGAATTTTACTATAATGCTAATGTCGCATGCTTATTCACCAAATTCAGTGACGAATATTCACTGTAATGCCAATTTTATTGTAATGCTAATGTTATTCACGTATATTCATTAATGAATTACATCAAATTTGTCATGTTACATATCCCTGTACGAATATTCGTTGATGAATTTTACTTCATTGCCAACATCGACTAGTTATGCACTAAATTCAGTGACGAAAATCCAAAGAAAAAAAACTCACTAAATTCAGTGACGAAAATTCAAAAAAAAAGGATAAAAAACCCACGAAAATTCAAAAAAGCTATATTCAAGAAAACAATTATAACTAATCCCATTATTTTAGGTAACTTATAATTATCTTGATTTTATTTACTAATATAGATATACTAAGATTACTATTATACCATTGTGAAATGATTGGTCCATAATTGTACTCGCGTTCTCACCCTTTTAATTGTCCTCGTTTGAACCTCCCCTATATATATATATATATATATATATATATATATATATATATATATATATATATATATATATATATATATATATATATATATATATATATATATATATATATATATATATATATATACACACACACATACACACACACACATATAAGGAGAGTATCAACATAGAACCCCTTTTTACACATAGAACCATATAACCACTCTTTTAACCCTACGATCATTATATGAGTGGCTTGGATTAAAAGGATGCACCAATACAATTCTAGTCATTATACAGGGAATCACATACTCATAAGGGAATAATAGGGTTTGTATATATACCATTCTAATCCAAATCAGAAGCATAAATCATGGAAAAAACCAGGCCATATCATTCTCTATTCATTCCAATTGAAAAAAACCAACTCCAATTCATCTTTTATTCTTTCCAATTGAAAAAAATCAGGTCATATCATTCTGAATCTCACCATATTGATTGGTATCAAACGCATAACTAGTTGTTATCGATCATTGTTTCAGTCATAGAGAAAGAACCAGGGGCAGCTGTGAACGACAGCAGAGAACGACGAGGCTAGTAACGAAGATGGCTAGTAGCGGTGGCTGTCCAGTAGGTGGCCGCAGATGGTGGCTCCTGGTCAGATT